>PVJC01005521.1:0-58776 GCA_004026665.1 Murina feae | reverse complement strand
GCACGCGCCTCCGTACCTCTGTACTTTGCTTCCGCTGCTGCTCTGAGTCTCAGACTCTTCTCTGGTTGTAGGATTTTCACTCAGCCAGCCGTCCTGTGGGTGCGAGTGGTGTCCGTGTGTTCTTTTCGTGGTTTTTCTGAAATAGTTGTTCACAGCTGCATATACGGTGTCTACCCTATGCCGCCATCTTGTTTCTCCGAGTTTTATATATTTTTATAGTATCTTAAAATATTATACTACATCAGTACTAACAGTAGGACCTGCCTCTAGAGCTTGCTATTCAATAGGTTAAAAAACACATATTAAAACTTTTAAAGATAATTTTGAGAAGTATATTTTAATATATTTTCATATATGTTGATTTCAGAGAGAAGAAGGGAGAGGGAGAAAGAGATAGAAACATCAATGATGAGAGAGAATCATTGATTGACTACCTCTTTGCATGCCTCACACTGGGGACAGCCTGCAACCAGGGAATGTGCCCTGACTGGGAAGAGAACCTCGACCTCCTGGTTCATATGCTTAACCACTGAGCCATGCCAGCTGGGCAATGTATTTTTCCTTTTTAACCTATGCTTTTTATGTTATGCATTTATAAACATTCTGACAAGGGCTCCATAGATTTTACCACAGCACAAAATAGGATAAAATCTCTGCTCTGAGATGTTTCCCTGGTCTTCACTGTATAATCTCGCTTCTCTGCCCCTTATAATTCCATTTTAGTCAGAAGAAAAGGAGAAAGAGTAAGTGGGGCAAGCATTTTCCTTATAAGAAAATGACCCAGAAGTTGCACACATACCTTCTGCTCATATAATGCTAGTGATAATATAGTCAAATGGACACACCTGGCTGCAAGGGATGCAGGGACTGTAGTCTCTAATTAGAGGCTATGTACCTGCTAAGTAGGGTGGTGGCACTGGTGTGTTCAAGCACTAAAATGAAGAGAATATGTACGGGTGAAAGCTAACAGTCTTTACTACCACATAATTCTGTTTGGGTCCTGAAATCTGTTTCATTGATGCGTTAGCAAAACATATGATTTCTCCTGATCTGGAGAGTAAAAAAAAAAAAAATTTGTAGTCATATTTGGGGTATCTCTATTCTGTCTCTCTCCAAAAAGTTCAGTTTACATTATAGACACTTTTATAAGGAATTGGTCTGCAAGATTTTCAGACTGATTGTTGCGTCTGTAGGCTGGAAAAGCATTGTGAACATAGAAGGTGCTTTTCTTGCCCCAGAATGATTAAATGAGAAGATCATATAAATGCAGATAATTACATTCAATATCAGTAACAAAAGCATATTCTCAAGCATTCATCTGGTTGTGAAAATCCTTTGTATAGAGTTAAAAGCTTTATTCAAATTCTTTTTTTTGGTATTGTTTTTATTTTTTTAAGTAAACATAGTTTGAGTGTTTATTCTGTGCCAGACAGGACACTGGTGATTCAGCACACCAAAATTAATAAGACCGTTTTCTTATCCTCAAGAAGCTCAGAATCATGTTTGAGTGTGGGAGGAGGATGGCACATGTAAATAAATAAGTTGTCTGTGTGACTGTTGCTAAAAGAAAGAGAGAATAAAGATGTAGGGGAGATAGAAGTTTGAAAGAAATTAATGTCAAGAAAGGAATGGAAGATTAATCTTCAAAAAGATGTAAGTTACTACTTTTATTATTACACTAGGGGCCCAGTGCACAAAATTTGTGCACTCGGAGGGAGGGTGTCCCTCAGCCCGGCCTGTGCTCTCTTGCAGTCTGGGACCCCTCAGTGGATGTCCACCTGCTGGCGTGCCTGGCTAGCCTGAGTGAGGGGCTGATGGCCATTTGCAGGCTGGCCAAGCCCCCCAGTGGGGACCCTCATCCCATGAGGATATGGCCAGCCTGGGTGAGGGGCTGATGGCCGTTTTCAGGCTGCCTACAGTCCCTTCAGGGTTCAGGTCCCTACTGGGGTGCCTGGCCAGCCTGGGTGCGGGGTTGAGGGCCGTTTTCAGGCTGTCCACAGCTCCTATTGACCCAATGTCCCAGCGAGGCTGGCTGGAATCAGGTTTCTGGGGTTTATTTATCTTCTATAATTGAAACTTTGTTGCCGTGAATGGAGGCCTAGTCAGGCAACAAAGCCTCCTGTTTGCTTCAAATCTGTGGCTTCTATAATTGAAACATTACTGCCTTGAGCAGAGGCCTGGCCAGCCTAGGCAGGCAGTTTCAACTCCATCGCTGGTGCAACGGAAGGCTCCTGTTTGCTCTAGCTCTGTGGCTGCTGGCTGCCATCTTGGCTGGGTTAATTTGCTTACAGCTGCTCTGATTGGCTGGTGGGCGTTGCTTGGCTGGTGGGCATGGTTTAGGTGTCTTGGAGTGATGGGTAATTTGCATATTACTCTTTTATTAGATTAGACTAGAGGCCTGGTGCACAAAATTTGTGCAGGGTGTGTGTGTCCCTCAGCCTGGCCTGCACCCTCTCCAATCTGGGACCCGTTGGGGGATGTCCAACTGCCAGTTTAGGCCCAGCAGTCAGACATCCCTCTCACAATCCGGGACTGCTGGCTCCTAACCCGTCGCCTGCCTGCCTGCCTGCCCCCTAACTGTCCTCTGCTGGCCTGATTGACACCTAACTGCTCCCCTACCAGCCTGATCTCCCCCAACTGCCCTCCCCTGCTGGCCTGGTTGCCCCCAACTGCCATCCCCTGCTGGCCATCTTGTAGCAGCCATCTTGTGGTGACATGGGTGGCCATCTTGTGATGATGTGGTGGCCATCTTGTGGCAATGTGGGGTGGCCATCTTGTGGCAGCCATCTTGTGATGATGTGGGAGCAGCCATCCTGTGATGACATCACGGCAGCCATCTTGTGACAACATCATGTGATGCCACCTAAGCTTTTATTATGAGATGTATCTGTTTCCACCCTCTCTGACTTGCACTATCTAAACTAATAAAACTGTAATATTAAAATTAACCTTCTTTTCGGGACAGGTAAGCCAAGCCCACCAGCTAATCAGAGCGGCTGTATGCAAATTAGCCCAGCCACGATGGCGGAGGCCACAGCTCTGGAGAAGCCGCGCAACGCACAGGCTGCAACCGCTGGGGGAGGAGCAGGGCGCTAGCGATGGAGGCCTGAAATAGATCCAGTTGCGGATTACAGATGGCAGGGCCGCCTTGTGGGTGGAGTGACTGAGCCAGCTCCGCCCCCGAGGCTGAGGCCTGGAAATCTGTGCAATCGAGGCACACAGCAAGCACGGAGGTGTGGCCTCCTTGCATGCTGTGTGCCCCGATGGATTCCAGGGTCCCAAACTGTGAGAGGGCACAGGCTGGGATAAGAGACCCTCCAACCCCCGCCGAGTGCACAAATTTTTGTGCACCGGGCCCCTAGTTTCTTTATAATCTTCTTTAAGAATTTTCTACTATCAAAATACAAACTGGCAATATTACTTTTACTGAATATTTTATGAGGGAAGAGGGTAATTGACATTGCACAATTCAATGTTATTTCACTCCAAATTAGTATTTCAGTTCCATATTACTTCACTTCAAAAAGTTCCTTTAGACCTTCCTCATTTTCAGTCCCTCCAACTCTGACGTCAAATAGGCGTTTATCTCTGCTCTATCTCCAGACATCATATAATTTTTCTGTTCCAGTTTCCCTTATACCCTCCCCCTGCTCCACACCAACCTTTCTTCTTCAGAGCAGCTCACTTCTACCCAGCAACTACAGACCTGTTCACCGATATCCATACTTCATTAGTGTCTTTTAAGTATAGAAAAGGCCAGTTTTTTTTAAATAATGTTGAGATGATTAATTTTTAAGAATGTATTGCTACACCCAGAACTGTTTAGAGCATTGTTTGCTTTAGTTAAGGGAGTGAAGCAAGATGCAGTAGCGCTGAAGGAGTAAGAGTGGGTATTAAGGTGGCTCATTATAATGCTTTGTTCCCTGTGGTTGCCTGTAATTGTATATGTCAGTGACTCAGATTGGTATAAGCCTCTAAAGGGGCTCCTGATGTTCTGTTTCTTCCCTACTGCTTAATGCAGTACACTATTTAGGTTCATCTTTCAAATTTCCTGGAGAAATTAAATACTGCAAACAGTTTAGAAGTAAAGGAAGGGCATGAATAGGGAGGAGATGGGAAAACATTCTAGGTTGGAAAAAAAATGACAGAAATAATACCAGGACCTAGGGGTGGTGGTGGAGATGGGAAAAATCCAGAATCTCTCATCCAACACCATGATCCTAGCTCCCTAAAGTTAAATAGCCAAACATTAACTCTGCTCATTTCTAGTTCAGAAGGGTAGGATGAGTGTGCTTTTCTAGGCATCGCTTGTAAAGTGAGCTCCTGAGGTGACCCAACAGGTGCCTCAAGGCTTCATCCCCTCTAGGTTGTGTGCTAAGAGAGGATGGTGAGACCAAAGGGTTCATCAGATGTGAAGTAAACTTGGAGCAGGAGCTGTTGGGTCAAAGTGGACAGTGCCTAGGGGAGATGGTTGTTTGTGTTATAAAAATGGTGAGTTGAACTGGAGTCAAAGAAAGAGAAGGGAGGATGAGATAGTACATTATGACAGGGGTGATAGATACTAAATATTTTTTCACGTGTGGAGAAAGGTTGGGTGTACCTTAATTAGATTTCCATTGGTTAGTTCACTTTATGTTGCAAGTATTAACTAACCTAACTCAAACTTTCTTAAACAATAGAGGTTTTTTAAATCCTCACCTGAGGAAATGTTTTTTAAATTGATTTTAAAAAACGTTTTAAAAATATTTTTATTGATTTCAGAGAGGAAGGGAGAGAGAGGGAGAGATAGAAACATCAATGATATGAGTCATTGATTGGCTGCCTCCTACATGCCCCCTGCAGGAGATTGAGCTCACAGCCCAAGCATGTGCCTCTACCAGAAATGGAACCATGACCTTCTGGTTCATAGGTCAACCTCAACCACTGGACATAAAATTGATTTTGAGAGAGAGAGAGGAAGGTAGAGAGAGGCCTCACTAGGTTGCCTCCGCTATATGCCCTGACAGGGAATCAAACACGCAACCCTTTGGTGTATAGGAGGATGCTCCAACCAACTGAGCCACTCCCTTCCCCCAGGGCTTAAACAATAGAGTTTTTATTAGGATACTAGGGCCCAGTGCTCTAATTTGTGCACCTTGAAAAGAACTGTGGCTGCGAGGCTACATTGGGCACAGGGGTGGGTTTTGGCCCCTCCCACCATGGCCCCCAGTCCCCTGTCTGCTGGTAGCCCCACTCCTGCCATCACTGCTGCTCCCACACACTGACAGCGCCAGTCCTGCCTTCGCTTGTATTCGCTAATGGTGCAGAGCATTTGGGGCTGGCGCCATCACCTCTTGGGAGCAGGGGGAGATGGAGAAGCCCTGAGGGGCAATTGGGGTCAGCACCCAGGCACTGGCAGTGGCTGCAAGTGGTGGTTCTGGTGCCGGCAGCAGGTGTGAGCAGGGCCAGTGTCAGAAGCAGGTTCAAGTGCCCGGTGGGAGCATGGCATACGGGAGCAAAGAATTTTCAGTAACCACCAGAGGCTCACTCTAGTGCCCTGCCTTAGTTTGGCGCCCCTGCTCATGGCCAACGCCCACCATGTTCCTCAGGCATGCCCCCTGGTCGTCAGCGCATGTCATAGCAACTGATTGTTCGGTTATTCCGCTGTTTGGTCTATTTCATGTTAACCTTTTATTATATAGGACTAGAGGCCCAGCGTATGAAATTGTGCATGGGTAGGATCCCTAAGCCGAGCCTGTGATCTGTGCCATCTTCTAGCCGCTTGCCTGTCCCCAGTCCCGCCCCACTGCTTCCACCCACCCTGGTTCCCCGTTGGCTGGGTGATTGATCTGAGCCTGCGGGCTAGGGGGAGGGACCGAGAGGTGGTCAGTGCACCTCATAGTGACTGGTCAGTTGGTCATATTGGTCATTATGCTGTTATGGTTGCTGGCCTTTTATTAGTTTAGATGGTTAAGATAGTAGGCTTTGGACTAATATTGCTTGGCTTTGAATTCTGGCTTTAACACTTGTGATCTTGAGTAACTGCATGTGTAGTCACTTTAGTTGTACAACATACCTACCAAATATTTAAGTGTAAATTATGATGGTGACTAAACAAAGAAAAGCTGCAGTTACCAAAACCTCCACCCAGTTGACTGTGCAGGATGAATAATTGGGTGGCGGTGTAAAGAATGCTCATGAGGACCAGGCTGCTGCCAATTAGATCTTCTATGCTAATTAAATGTTCTCCCAGCTGGAATGCACAGAAGACAGTTGGACATTAGCCCAATGGCTTTTGAGGATAACCTGCAGTTTGTCAGAAGGGTAAGATGAGTGAGCACCACGGGACTTTTCTCAGACTGCTAGTTAACACATTGTCATTTTAATCCCTTAAATCAATAAATGGGGAGAGAAAAAGAAGTTCAAACTGTAAGTTGGAGGAAAAGAGAGAAATAAAGAGAAGATGGAAGGAATAATAATATTTATAAAATGTCTTCTTTGGGCCAGACATTTTCTAGGAACTTTTGAATATTATTCTCATATCAGCCCTATGGGAAAGACATTACTATCCCCACTTGTAACAGACATTATTGGTTGTCTATATAACAACTATAGTGTGTCTCCCAAAAATGCATATACACACTTTGAATAATTATGAAGGCAGTTTATTAAAAATACATTTCACTTTCAAAATTGAGCTATCAGCTGTTAAAGTGTATATACATTTTTGGGGACACTCTATATTTCTTCCTTGTTGTTAGAGCTTCATGTTTTATTAGTGGTTGCCTCCTCATATGACTTAGGTCTTTCACATTTCTCCATCCCTCAGCAATGGGGATAATCATGATAGGTTATTGTTTTCCTGTTATCTTGGATAGGGATTATCTAACCATGAATAAGAGATACAATTCTAGTCAATAAAAGATGATGGGAAGGCTTCTGGGGAAATTCTGAGAAAGATTTCTGTATTCTTTAAAAGAGATCCCAGAAGGAGAGAGGCTTCTTTTGCAGCTGTACATACATGTCTGTGTCTACATAGGCTGCATGAAAATTTGGGGAGTTATCTTGTGATCATAAGAGCAGCTACCCTGAGGGCAAAGCAGACATACTGAAGTGCCTCCTAGCTTTGGACTTCTGTGCATTATTTAATTCCGTTTGGGGATGGGGTTCTATTACTGGTGAAGAAAGGCATCCTAACTAATGACCATTTTCTGTACTATGAGAAAACTGAGGTAGGGAAAGATGAAGAGAATTGCCTAAATGACATGCATGATAAGGAGTAGAGAGCATATTATGCTTTCTAGTATGGAGATTTGTTTCTTGTAAATGCGTGCGTGCGCACGCACACACATACATACACACATTCCATTCTGACAATTTCTATATTTGAACTGTCAGTTTAGTCCATTTACACTTATTGTAATTACTGGTATATGGATCTGTTTCTGTTGTGTTGGTTATTGTTAAAAATTTGCTCCACTTTTTTGTTGTTGTTAATCTTCACCCAAGGATATTTTCCCATTGATTTTTAGAGAGAGTGGGAGGAAGAGGAAGAGACGCAGAGAAAGAAACATCCATGTGAGAGACACAGGAAGAGGGAGAGACACAGAGAGAGACATATCGATTGGTTGCCTCCACACACACTCCCCAACCAGGGCTGGGGATGGAGCCTGCCACCAAGGTAAGTGCCCTTGACAAGGAATCAAACCCAGGACCCTTTAGTCCATGAGCCGACGCTGTATCCATTGAGCCAAATTGGCTGGGCTTGCTCCATTTTTTCTATATTTCTTTTAATTTTTTTTTTTTTAATTTAAGAAAATCTTCTCCCAACAAGATGAGAAGTCTACATATGCTTATGCTCTTAAAATTTCCTACCTTGATCTCACTACTTCTACATTATCTAGCAATTTAATAAGGGGGCTATTATGTATAGAATTTTTTCTTTCTTCACATTTAACTCTTTTAAATAAAAAAACTCTATCAAGATATTTATTCACTTATCTTACTATAAATTTATCTTATATCAAATTTCATAATATTTACTTATTCTAAACTCAATCAATGGCCTGATGAGTAGCCTAATGTTGATCTCCAGTATTTTAAAATTTGGAATATCATACTTTGCAGTGTGTATGATGGTTGTTTCATTGCAAAGTTTAAATACCTTTTAAAATTTGTGAAATATGAATCAAGCATTTGTGTACCCTTTGAAGTCCTCAGTAGAATATCTTGTTTTTCCTTAACTAAGATTTAAGAATACCTTTATTTCATATATGTCATACTGCATTTCTTAGATTTTTTTTCTCTTTTTTAAATATTTTATCCAAAACACTCCTTCAGTGTGTTGTTGTTGTTGTTGTTTTTTTTTTTTTTACAACTTTTAGAAACTTTTTTTTCCATCAACCTTATTTCCGTTCTGTTAAGAATTTGTGGAAGAACAGCTTAGGAGCACACAGTGGTTGTTCCTAGCCATTCAGTGGTCTGAGCAGTAGGGGCTGCAGATGAGTCTTCAGTGGCAGGCTGAGTGCTTCTCTTCAGTAGGAAACTGCTGAATGGGCAAAGAGGGCACCTACATGCCTTCAGACCCGTCTGCCTACCCTCACTGGGGAGGACCATCTACTTTGCCGAGCCCACAGCTCAGGGCAAGATTTTAGCTAAGAGGAATTGTTCCTGTTCATTTCTCCTAGAACAGAAAGGAGGTGAGTGTTTGACTTGGAAACGGGAGATCT
Source organism: Murina feae (assembly GCA_004026665.1). Classification (NCBI taxonomy): domain Eukaryota; kingdom Metazoa; phylum Chordata; class Mammalia; order Chiroptera; family Vespertilionidae; genus Murina; species Murina feae. The sequence continues at coordinate 50,068 of PVJC01005521.1, read as the reverse complement.
CTCTCCCCCCCCCTACTCCACCGCACCCCTCCCCACCCCATCAGTGTTCAAAAGGAGAACTGGGAAGAATTGGGCTTGGAATTAGAGAAGAGGAATAGTGAAAGATTCTTAACATTCAGTGTTTTTGATATTGTCTTCAAATAAACCAACCTGTTTCAGCTGTTGAGGGAAGGGTCACTTATCTACACATGAGCCAGAATAGTTATTAAGTGAACAGGAACACGGCCTGCCGCCTCACTGTCTGCCATGGTGTGAGACATCCCCAAGGGGAAAGAGAGTTTGGGAGAAGAATGAGGCTTTCCGGTCTTCCGCCACAGCTTACAGAGATTCTCTTGTAGAAATGAACTTAAAGGATTTGGGTATTCATTACAGGACAGTTTTCCATTTATATTTCTACTTCTCTCTCAGTAGCTCAGCAGTCCCAGTTTTCCCAGCAGGGCTCCAGAGCTGCTCCTCCTTTACTATCTTCCCTCCAGCAAGGCAGATATCACCAAGCCATTGCAGCTCTCTTTGCCATGGAGTTTAGACTCTTTGCCTCTGTCTCCTTCTCAAAACAGAGCTCCGGGCAGCAACCAACACTAATTGAGGAGGGCTGACACACTCGATTAAGGCCTATGTGACACCCCTGCTCTGGACTTTTCCTAACTTCCCTCCAAAAGGAAACATACTGGTACCCTGCTCATCTTCTGAGATGCTGCCTTTCCTAAGGTGTGATGCTTGGTAATGGGTTGGTGTGTTTTCCTTCTAGGAAATACCCTTCTATTTAAAATGTAGAGAATGCTTGATGGTAAAGGAATGACCCTAATGCTAGAAGTGTCAGTAAGTCAAGTGAACAGAAAGATGGCATACCATGACAGAAAGCGTTTTGGGATCATAGGCATTCAGTAACTGTTAGCTCCAGTTTTCCTCTGTGCTGAGTGCTTCCTGATTACCTAGTGCTGTGTCAGATACCCACCAGAGTTTAAGATATGGACCTTTTCTTTAAGACAGTTTTATTTATTTGATAGGATGGTATGGGGCAACCTCTTACTTTTTTTCAGCTACTGTTGTGTTATAGGCAGCAGTCTGGCCAATAGAATCGGTTTTAAAGTTAGAAAAGGAGCAGACTATCAGTCATCTGCTGTGGCATCTACACAATCTCAAACCAGCAGCTGAGTTTTTTCCCTTAACTCTTTTGGGTATTGGAAGGCAGAGAAAATACTTGCTGCCCAGCAACTTGAAGATGGAAAACATATCTTTTGATTAATTAAAAGCAAACTGTTGGAACTACTTACCTTTCCATTCTTTAATTAACAAAGCCCACAGGCCACATGAGGAAGTAATAACACTCATTATGTTGTGATGAAGGACTGTGATGATGAGTTAAGTCAGACGGGACTGCAGGCACATTCCCTTCAAGGCTTCCCGAAGATGTTGCCCCAGTGTAGACAGATCCTTACTTGCAGAAGAATTCTATCTCACCAGCCCCAGCACATGCTTCTCGCGAGTACGTTTCCTTTTTAAGGGGACAAAGAGCCCTTGAAACAAAGGGTTATATTTTAATTAAGCCTAGGCATCCTTTTTGGAATTTCCTTTATTGAAAGAACACCTCCTTTGATTTGTATCTGTTTGTGTTAGGGTTTAGAACAAAAAAAAGATTGATCCCTTCCAGGCAGAACTGTCCCATCTGAATGATCAAAAGCCACGTCAGCTGACATACAAACCAACAAATTATTTTCTTATTGTCCTTTAAGTCTCCCAGGAAGCCCTTTTTGAAGATTGTCTCTATTCCTCAAGCTTTGCTCATCATCCTTCATGCCTGTGGGTGGTCTCAAGAAATTTGAGGAAATGACAAACACCCATTCTACTGGTAGGTGGAAACCCCCGCCCCATCCTCCAACTTCCTGTGGAGTCCTTGGCTCCAGTGCTCAGTCTGAGAGGTTTCCCTTGCTGTGTCACTGTGGCACCACTGAAGTTTTTAGTCAAATGGCTCCCCTTTCATGGGGAGATTGATCTTTAAAATATACTTTCAGCCCATTCAACTGCAGCAGTGTCAGTTAAGATGCTGCCTCCACATGGTTATGAAGGAGATGAAAGAGACTCACTTTCTTAAGTATACTTTTTTTAGTGACTCTCTGATGGGCTATCCCTGGAAAATCCTTGCTCCTTCCAGGAAGATTTTTCATTCACCAGTGTGATTATAAAATAGAAGTCACCCTCTCAAATTAAATGAATTCTAAACTACCTATTACTTACATTTCCATTTTTGCTTTTCAAGAACTGAGTGATGGAGTCTCTGGGGGAAATTTAGAAATATTTTTGTGGCCAACTTTTCATGCCCTATTTCAACAAGTTGTAATGATGTACAAATAGCAATGTTGTAATCTTTCTGTCATTGAACAATCTTATAACACTAAAACCTTGACCGTGATCTGAATTGTAGAATATTTTAAAACTAGCTGAAGGAAACTATCCCAAATTCCATGGTGTCAGTACTTGTTTTCACCACGTTGGTTTGGCTACAGGTACAGAAGGGCTCCAAATATACTTTCTCCTCCTTTTAGATCTTGAGATACTCACAGGATATAAGGAGCTGATCTCCACAAATAGGCAGGGGGGATCTGAAACTTGAAATCCTCAATTAATCTGGTCTCTGTCATGCTTACTGTGAATGTGGGTTGACACCATCCTGCTATAAGACACCACTAACTCTTGCCTGGCTTATTGATATTATTTCTTATCTGATCTGCCCAAGTCTACTCTGACACTTCTCCAATCCATTCTCCCACAGCCTCCAGAGGGAGCTTTTCAAAATGGCAATCTGATTTTTGTCTTTGAGTTTTGTTAGTTTGGGTCCCCTGAAAAGCATACGCCAAGACATTAGATGTGCAAGGACTTACTGGGGAAGAGGAGAAGTAGGAGGAGATGGGCTGGTCTCAGCCTATTGATAGTGATGCTGTTGGCTTAAAATGCTTGGGGTCCCTCAGCTAGGCCTCTGCTACTTGTGGTGAGGCCCATAGACATTTCCCTCATGGCAGCCAGTGTTCTGGCTGGACTGGCCCTTGTGGTTCTTATTATGATGAGGCATCTCAGCAACAACCATCAGGAATTTTGGAAACACAAGGTTTATAACTCATAGATCCTGGAGTGTACATAGCAAAATCAAGCATTCAGTCAAATGGTCAGTTATCTAAACCAACTAGAGCTTTCTAAAAAGGGGAACTTCATGAGTGGGGAGGCCTGGTTCTTTAACTATTTGTGTAGCTGGCAATGTGTTTATTTGAGATGGTGTCTTTGAAATATATGCCTGGGCAATCAAACGCTTAATGTTAGGTACTTACGTCACTGTCAGGAAAGCTAACTGTCAGCAGTCTACACTGAGAGATGCTGGCTTGATTCCTCTAAGATAGAGAGGAAAGGAAGAAAGGCTGGGTAGGAAGAGTTTCAGAGTACAGTGCAGTTCTAAAAAAGTTTCTCCCTGGCTCATGAGGAATCTTTGTCAAAATTGCCATCTTGTCCCATGTCTCACTGGAATGGGCCTGCATTAGTATCCCTGCCATACTCTGTCGTTGGCTGGGAGCACCTGTGGGAAGTGTGGCCTTGGTGTGGACACAGTAACAGGTTCAGAGCACAGCACTTGGGGTCACCTGTTACTTACTCTACACAATGCAGGCAATCTGAGAATTGCATTTTTCATGACAGCCAACACAGGGGTATCCTGGAAACCTCTAGCTCCTTCCTCATGCCACCCACAGATCTGTATTAAAGAAGCAGTCTTAATAAACAGAGTGCTCGCTCTGCAAATTGAACTCAATATGGACCTTCCTTCTGAATCAGATTGTCACCACCAAGTATTTCCAAAGAGAAATTCTGAAACCATCTCTGGCATCTCTCTCATTGTGATGGTTAGTTTTATGTGTCTGCTTGACAAGGCTGTGGGATGTGCAGATATTAGGTTAAACATAATTTCTGATTGTGTCTATGTGGGTGATTCCAGGTGAGATTAGCATTTGAATCGATAGACTAAGGCAGATTGTCCTCCTTTAGGTGGCTGAACCTCTCCCAATCCATTGAGGGCCTGAATAGAATAAAAAGGCAAAGAGAGAACTGGCTCTCTCTGCCTGACTGATAAGTTGCAACATCAGTCTTCTCCTGCCCTTGAATTAGGATATACATCATTGGTGCTCCAATTCTTGGGCCTTTGGACTCAAACTGGGACTACACACTGGCTTTCCTGGGTCTTCAGATTGAAGTTGGTAGAGCAGCAGATTGTGGGACTTTTCAGTGTCTTTAATTGCATGAACCAAATCCTTATAATAATTTCTTTATATACAATTATTTATATAAATTATATACATATATGTGACTATCATCTATCCATCTCCTACCTATATCCTGTTGGTTCTGTTTCCCTGGAGAATCCTATTCAGTACACTCACACTCATACTTACAACAGTGGTTTTTTGTTCTTCTTAAAATAAAGCTTAGCATTCTTTTAAAAACCTTACAATCACCTGTAAGGACTTCATATTCCTATGTCTAGTTTCATCTTAGGTTCCCTCTCACCCTCTGTGCTCCAGTGACAGTGGGGATCTTTCAGTCCTTAGAACTCGAAATTTCCTCTCACCTCAGGGTTTTTGCACATCTTGTTTCCTTTGACTCAAATACTTCTCTCTTAATTCTTCAAAGACAAATAACAACTAGTCCCTGCTTTCAGTGACCTTTCAGTCTGTACTGTTAGTCTCAACATTAGCTGCATGTTAGAATAATATGGAGAGCTTAAAAAAATTCTGATGTCTAGACAACACCCCAAATAAATTGAGTCAGATACACTGGGGGTGTCAGGATTTAGTAATTTTTAAAGCTCACCAGAGACATTGCAAGGAAAAAATATGATTAGGAGTTAAATGAATTACACACCCCTTAGTTGAGAATAGAAAGATTAATTGATGCAAATTATGACTGGAATGTTTTCCTGAGGCCCTGACATTTAAAGTAAGGTAAAAGGATCAATAAGTTTGGAATAAGTGAATGAATGACTACCATATCCTAGATGGAAACACTTTCCTCTTGATTCTGTGACAAATCATTTAACTAAATGTGATGAATAGCAATAATAGCGAAAATAGATTCATTGTTTACCAGGCACTGTTCCATGCTCTTAATTGTATTATCTCATTTAACCCTCATGTCCAAGGTGAGAAAACTGAGGCCCAAAGTGATTAGGTAACTTGCCGAGGTCATCACATCTGGTGAGAGTAGAGCCAGGTTTGAATCAGGAAGCCTAACTTATGAGCCCAGCATTACCTTCTGATGATGAAGGTCAATGCATTGTATTGTCAAGTACATAGTAAGTACTAAAAAATGCTGCTTCCTCCACCTCCTCCTCCCCCACCTGCTCCTCCTCTTTCTTCTACTTCCTCTTTTTTACTTTGTTCCTCTCCTCTTTTTTCTTCATTTTATCAGTCTCATTCTATCAAGGGTTATACTCTGCACCTCATTCCAGAATTGAGTGTTCCCGTGATGTAACCTTACTTCTTGTACTTCTGTCAGGAAAGGTGTGTGAACTCTGATATTCTTTCCCCCATTCTCTTTGTGTCATAAGCATATGTCAAGTGACTGTTAAAGAGTCCATAAAAGGAGGTATATTTCAGAGTTTTAGATCAGACTAAACTAAATGTTATTACCCTTACCCTTATCCTAAGTTGAAGTGAAGCATAATGGTCTGTCCATTATTCATTGGTCTCCTCCTATTTTGAAGCATTCCCTGTGATTGTTAGAGGGACTCTCACCATTGGAGAGCCACTAACTTTAGCTTGCCAGATGTAAATTCAGGAAGAAGAAAAAGTGGAAGTTGAAGGGTGGAGACAGTATAGAAAAGAAAAACCTAAAATGCTTCTCAAAAATTTGATCCAGTAAATTTACAAATCCTAACCAAGTTATGGAAATCAAAAGAAAGGAAACATTGTTTCAGTACATAATGGACTGATTGAGAGGAAAAGCCTAACCAATTGAATGTCAAGACATTTTATAAAACTTTTCTTCACCGAGGCCACTCTAAAGAGAAGGTGTGTGGCTCCCTCATTCCCTAGGAAGCAAAAGCTCTGCCAACAGACAGTCACTCTGTCCAAAGCCCTGAGCCCAGTTCAGCTTCTTGCCATCTAACAACCATTTGATTTTGCATTCTGTTGAAAGGAATCTAGAAAGGCGAAACCATAAGATTCTGTATTCTCCAGGGTAATAGCAGTGTTTGAGTCCATAGCAATGAAATCATTGCCTTGGGTTATCTGTTAATTCCCCTGGCTAAACATTAAGCCTGGAAAGTCATCAATTACAAAAGAGAAGGGGCTTGAGTAAGACATAAAAATAAACAGAAAAGCTGGACAGGCATGAGGCAAAGCTCTCCAGAGCTTAGGACACTTGCTTCTATGTATTAGCCAACTCTAGTCTGTAAAACCCAGTAATCAATTGTATGAGACTTGGAGGAAACGACAGGCCAAGGATTCATCAATGCCATGTGTATATTGCCACGCCACACTCAGTGGTTTGGGAACTGTATTAGGCTGCTTTCTAGCTGAACTGGTTTGTGGATTTAAAAACCCTTTTTTTTTTCCTTTGGAACATCCAAGGAGGAAGAGACTACCTTTTAGTCTTGCTCTTGTGATGATGGACTGAGAAAGCCTGTGAAGTTGATGGACTTGGTCCATGTGACTCTCACCCTTCATACCTCTCCAGCATGTACCCTCAAGATAAAGCACTCCATAGTCTGAGCACTTGAACAGGGAGACACAAGCACTTCCTGGCAAAAACAACTTCTAGGCTTTTTCAAAGTTGCCAGTGATCATAGAAAGAAGTGAACATAAGAGAGTAGTAAAGCCATACAAGAATGTGTTAAAGATGTAACAAAGTCCAGCATGAAAGAAAATAAATTAGAGATGACACTTAACCAAGGGGAAATGAGTTATAGAATCCTGCACTACTCATGGAATTGAAACTAGCTTGCTGTCTTGGAGCTGACAAATAGAGAGTGATCTAGGAAGTCAGGTCACATTATGATTTTAGGTCTACTCCTGATAGAGATTATTATGTAGAAATTGAGTTTGAATTCTCTTCGGTCCCATTGCTTTCTATGTCGTGACTGATGCAGCTGTGATAGGGACCAATGAGGTAACTGCAACTGTCTTCTCTAGAAGATGCTTTGTTTATTGGAGCCATGGAACATGTGTGCTGGAAGGGACGTTAGAGATTTTCTGGCATACTGTTCATCTGAGTGAATCCAGAGAGAATAAATGGCTTGCCTGAAGTCACAGAGGTAAAGATTAATGAAACGGGACTTATGGAGTCTGTGTGTGATGTAGGAAGCTGGAAAGAGCACCATTCTCATGGTAACAACCATAAAAAGTTCCAGTGCGCAAATTCAGAAGTTTCTTGAACCCGTCAGAGCACTGAAGTCACAGGGAAGTCAATTAACCTGAAATCTAAAGAGAGACAGGTACCTCCAGGAAGCAGTCAGACTCAAGTACTTGTTTACAGGGGCAGACAGACCCACTGGTGAATAGAACTTGGCTGAGATTTTTAATAAATTGCTAGAGCCCTGAATGTAGGCTAGTTAGAGAATATATAACCTCAGGGGGCCACAGACACAGCGGAATTTAAAGCTACTCTGGGGATCTTCTGCATGGACTCACACACAAAAAAAATTGGGGTCAGGATGAAAATTCTGAGAAAGCTTCCATCAGAGTGAGGAACAGCTGCCACTGTGGGGATGGCCCCAGTCCTCCCGTGTCTCTCATGTGGAACATGTACTTAAACCACTACACACATGAGTAATAACTAGTAGCCTGAATATCTACTGATATACACAAGATATCTGGCTTTCAACAAAAAATTACAAGGCAGACAAAGAAGCAAGAACACACACACGCACACGCACACACACGCACCCTGTCAAGAGGCAAAACACTTAATAGCACCAGACTCGTATGTTATACAAATATTGGGACTATCAGACAGGGAATTTAAAATAGTGGTGACTAATATGCTAAGAGCTCTAATGAAAAAGGTGGACAACATGCGTGAAAAGATGACTAAATTCAGCATAGAGATGGAAACAATAGGAAAAGAACCGGTGGAAACACATAACTGGAAAATAGTAACAGAGGTGAGGATTTCCTTCTACAGGCTCATCTATAAACTCTAAACAGCTGAGGAAAAAAAGATCTTGCTTATGATCTAAACATTGACTTTTAGTAGCATTTGACACAAATGTTCTTTTACTTGAGAACGTTCTTCACTTGGTTTCAAGAAGCCAAAACTCCCTTCATTTCCTTTGTACTTCACTTGCTGCTGCTTCTCTGTTTCCTTTGCAGGTCCCTCTTTTCTTCTAACCCTTAATATTGAAGTGACATAGGGCTCAACCTTTGGTCTCTCCTTCCTTCTCCAGTTACTCCATTGTTGATCATCTAATCTCATGGCTTTATTTTATTTTGTTAAATATATTTTTTTCTTCATTTCAGAGAGGAAGAGAGAGATAGAGCCCTAACTGGTTTGGCTCAGTGGATAGAGTATCGGCCTGTGGACTGAAGGGTCCCAGGTTCGATTCCGGTCAAGGGCATGTACCTTGGTTGCAGGCATATTCCCAGTAGGGGGTGTGCAAGAGGCAGCTGATCGATTACTCTCTCACTGATGTTTCTAACTCTCTATCCCTCTCCTTTCCTCTCTGTGAAAAATCAATAAAATATATTTTAAAAAGAGAGAGAGAGAGAAACATCAATGATGAGAGAGAATCGTTGGTCAACTGCCTTCTCTAGGCTCCACACTGGGGATCAAGCCTGCAACCTGGGCGTGTGCCCTGACCAGGAATTGAACCATAACCTCCTGGATCATAGGTCCATGCACAACCACTAAGCCCCGCTGGCTGGACTTAGTCTCATGGCTTTAAATACCACTTATGCTCTGATGACTCTCATGTTTATACCTCTAATCCAGGCCTCCTTCCTGATCTCCACACCTATTGGCATATCCTCTGAATGTCCAGGAGGCATCTCAAATGCCTCATCTTGAGCTCTTACCTCTTTTCTCACAAGGTTATTTCCCTGTAGCCTTCTCAAAGTCAGCTGTAGCAGTTCCATTCTTCAAATTGCTCAAGCCAAAAGCTATCTCTTACTACACATCCTAATTATCAGGAAATCCCATGGACTACCTTAGAGATATATCCTAAATATGACTCTTTTTATCACCTCTACTGCTACCACTCTGGATCTAGTCACCATCACTTTCCACTTGAATTATTGATATTTCATCTTAAAATATCTTCCTAATCAATCTCTTTGCTTCCAGTCTTATCCTCACTCCACTTTAACCTAAGCTCTGAACAGCACCCAGATTGGACATTTATAACAAATAAAATTATGCCAGTCATCTCTTCAAAACCATCCAGTGGATCCCTATACTCAGAGTAAAAGCCTGTCATGGGCTGAATGACACCCCCCTCCCCAAATTAATATGTTGAAGTCAAACCCCAGTACCTCAGAGCATGTCTGTGTTTGGAGATAGGGCCTTTACAGAGGCATTTAAAATAAAACAAGATCAAATGGGTAGGCCCTCATCCAATATGACTGATGTCCTTAAAAGAATTCAGACAGCACACAGATCAAGGGATGACCATTCAGTGAGAAGGCAGCCATCTGCAAGTCAAAAAGAGAGGCCTGAGAAGAAAACCCTGATGACACCTTCACCTTAGACTTCCAGCCTCCAGAACTGTGAGAAAATAATTTTCTCTGGTTTAAGCCAACCAGGGTGTGATACTTTGTTATGGAAGTCCTAGCAAACTAATACAAAACCCAAGTCCTTGCAATGACCTATGAGGACCTACTCCTCTCCCCCTTGCCCATGCTACTCTAGCCACAGTGTTTTGGAACATGCCAGGCAATCTCTTCCTTGGCCTTTGCCCAAGTTGTTCTTGCCGCCTGGACTGTTCTCCCCTCAAATATAAATAGCTAATCCTTCTCCTCAAGTCTTTGCTCAAATGTGACTTTTGTAATGAAACCTACCCTGAAAACCCCAGATAATACTTCAATCTTTTTCCCTCTCTTCCCTAATACTCACAATCCTACTTTCTCTGTGTTTTTTTAATGTAATTTATTACATTATTTATTTATTTGATATGTTTGTTATTGTTCTATACATTTCCTTTGCTCCTTCAGATCCATTCTTCACCCTTATCCATCCTGTTCTGTGCCCTGGGAGGAAAGCTGACATCTGTGGATGGGATCAGCATATCTCCTTTGTTCTCTGGCTTCTGGTTGTGTTCAGCCACAGAAGGCATTGTCAAAAGGTTTTATGTGGGGGAAGAGAGACAGTTCAGGGTATGTGTTTCCCCAAATTCCTCTGTCCGAGGAGACTATGCTAGTCAGCATAGTGTCCCCAGACAGAGAAAACTACTGGTCTCACATAGGGTTTTGGAGAAGCAAGGAGGTGAGGGATTGGCAGGCTTTCAGAGGCTCTGGTGGATTGGCTTCATCTACAGAGAATTGTTACTCAGCAAGACACTTCTTAATTAGTTGACTCTCAGAGGCCTGTGTATTGGGTGTTTTCTATCCCTATTTGGTTAGCTTTCAGAACGAAGGCCTGACAGTGGTTCGTTTGCAAAAGCATCTTCACTGAAGTATGTTTTTGTTGATCATTTGAACTGGTTTAAAACTGATTTTGATGGTTACTTTTTTCTATGGCTCTAACAATCAATCTTTTTCTGAACTTTTAAATTCTCACCTCTCTGTCATGCTGTACTTTGCTCTTTTCAAGCCTCAGATAGTGGCTTCCTCATGTTATTAGCCTTGGAGTACTTTATCACAGCCAAGAGCCATATAACTATAGGGTCATTTTTTGAGTGTCCCATCTATTTCCTGAAAGGATCCTGATACACTATTTGTCTTTCTCCCCCATCTAGAATGCAAACTCTTTGAGGGCAGGGATTCTCCTCTTCTTTTGTTCACTGATATGTCCCAGTGACTGGAAAAGTGTCTGGAATATCATAGGTGCTCAATAAATATTTTTTGTTTGCTTGATGGACTGATACTAGAATCTTATTGGACATAAGTTGATACCTCTCAATTCATACTCTGTATCACTTCATCACTCTTTAATATTTACCGGTGGCCTAGTGCATGAAATTTGTTGATGGGGAGGTGTGTTCCTCAGCCTAGCCTGCACCCTCTTCAATCTGGGACCCCTTAGAGGATGTCTGACTGCTGGTTTAGTTCAGACATCCTCTCACAATCCAGGACCTCTGGCTCCTAACCACTCACCTGCCTGCCTGCCTGATTGCCCCTAACCACTCTGCCAGCCTGCTCATCCCCAAGTGCCCCCATCAGCCTGATTACCCCCAACAGCCCCTCACCAGCCTGCTTGCCCCGAACTGCCCTCCCCCTGCCAGCCTGATTGCTCCTAATTGCTCCACACTGCCAGCCTGCTTGCCCCCAGTGGGCTCCCCTCCTTGCCTGCTCGCTCCCAACTGCCCCCCCCATTGGCCTGATCACCCCCAACTGCCTTCCCCTCCTGGCCTGATTGCCCCTAACTGCCTCTGCCTTGGCCTTGCCACCATGGCTTTGTTCGGAAGGATGCCTGGAAGGTCTCCCGGTCTAATTAGCATATTACCCTTTTATTAGTATAGATTTTTCTTTTTGTTGTTCTCTGTGTGAATTGCTTAGTGTGTGTATGATATACCATTGAGTTGGCTCCAATTCTTGGTGACCCCAAGAATGAATGATGCCACAGTGTCCTGTCATCAACAGCCCTGCTCAGCTCCTGTAGACTCATGCCTATGCTTTCTTTTATGGAGTCAATCCATCTTATATTTGATCTTCCTCTTTTCCTGCTGCCTTCTTTTTGTCTCAGCATTGTTGTCTTTTTCAAAGAACTCTACCGTTCATGATGTTCCCAAAGTAGGAGAGCTTTAGTTTTGTCACTTTTGTCCCCAGCAATGTTTCAGGCTTAATTTGCTCTAGGACCTACTTATTTATTTTTCTGGCGGTCCATGGTATCCATGCAGCTCTCCTCCAACACAATATTTCAAGCGAATCATTTTTTTTCCCTTTCAGCCTTCTTCACTGTCTAACTTTTAGATTTGTACATAGTGTTTGGGAATGTGAGGGTGTGGATGATTATAACCTTGGTCTCTAATGACCCATCTTTGCTCTTGATGATTTTTCCTAATTCTTTCATTGCTGCCCTTTGCAGTGTCAGTCTTTTATTGATTTTTGATTACAGTCTCCATTTAAATTGATGTCTGAACCAAGCTAAGGAAAATCTTTCACAATTTCAATGTCTTTTTGTCTGTGTTAAAGTTGTACCTTTCTTCTGTAGTCTTGATTTTTGTTTTCTTGATGTTCAAATGCAGTCCTGCTTTGGCACTTTCTTCTTCAACTTTCATCAGAAGTCGATTCAAATCATTGCTACTTTCTGCCAGTAAGATGGTGTCATCTGCATATCTTAATTTCTCAGTACTATCTCCCAATTTATATTTCACTCTTCATCTCTGTCCAGCCCAGAATTTATGTCATCTATTGGATTATCTTATTTCAATGACTATATATTTCATTTATTTCTCATTGTTCTTTTTCTGATCCATCTGTTTTGATTTCATTTCTGGCTGTTTTTTGCTACATGATTTTTTGTTCTTTTTGTAGTTATTGTAAGTTCTTTTATCTCTTTGAGGACCATAAACATATTTATATTAAAGTTGTTTTTATATAGTTCAATTTTATTTTACTTGGATAGATTTTATCTCTTGATTGTAGATTTTATTGACTATTTTCTTATTTTTGCTCATATGTTTAAAAATGTTAGGGTATAGGCTCATCTTGAAATGTAGTTGGGTTTTGTTTTTTTCCTTTTCTTCCTTGGTTTTGCTTTCTCTCTCTCTATGGGCTCACCCCATGCTTGGTAGGCCTCTGTCCAATTCTCCAGGGATCCTTATTGTAGAACAGGTCTTAGTTAGTGATTGGGGCTGCAGCTCTGTGGTGATACTAAAGAGAGAGTAAATATTTTCAACAAGCACATGAGCAACTCAGTCCTGGACTTGGGCTATACATATGTAAATTCTCCTGCTGTCATAGGTAAGTGGGCATATGTATGGTGTAGCCTTAGGAAGTGGTTAATTAAAGCGTTTTTAGACTTTTTAGGGGCAGGAAACCATACTTCAGTCCCTGCATTTGAGCAGTGAACCTGGCTCAGGTCCCAGACTATCTACAGCTTCATCTTACTTTCTGGTTTGTGTTTATGTTCTGTCTGTGGTTCACAAAATTATGATCTTCTAATTTAATCTGGCTAGGCTGTCTCTATTTTCTCTTTTTGTATTTTATTTATCATTTATGTGTGATTAGCATAAGAGGGTACCTTAAAGCATACTTTTCTAAAAGTCAAATAGCCTTTCATAACTTAATTTTTAATGGATGCATAATATTTCAGTGGGGCAAATGCAGATTAAACATAGCAGATTGAACATATACATTGACTTTTACTTCCTCCTGAAGTCTCACAGGATCACAAATGTCCTACTTAAGAATGCACATGCTTGCCCTGGCCAGTTTGGCTCAGTGGATAGAGCGTTGACCTGCGGACTAAAAGGTCCCAGGTTCGATTCCGGTCAAGGCCATGTACCTGGGTTGCAGGCACATCCCCAGTGGGAGGTGTGCAGGAGGCAGCTGATCAATGTTTCTCTCTCATCGATGTTTCTAGTTCTCTATCCCTCTCCCTTCCTCTCTGTAAAAAATCAATAAAATACATAAAAAAGAATGCACATGTTCAGCACTCCCTATTCCACCTCTCTGCTTTATTTTCTCCATAGGATTTATAACTTTTGAGAAAACCATAAAATTTATTTATGTATTTTGTTTATTGTTTGTGTCCTTCCACTACAATATACACCCCACAAGCGGAAGACAGGAATTTTGACTATGTTTTCCATGTCTGTATTCCCAGTACATAGGACAGTGTCTGATATGCTAGTAGGTTTGTAAATGTTTGTTGTATGAATGGATGGCTGAATAAAGGAATAAGGAGGATGAACCACCACAATGAAAATGGGAATAGAAACAACTTGGTTGTTAAGAAGCTGATCCATCAGAGGTCACTGTGGTAGGCGGATTGTAGTACAGTCCTTTATTTCCTTTATGCCCATTGCAATGTAACTTTGCAGATCCTTCCATCAAATACTACATACAGCCTATTTCCCTGTTTCTTGAATGTGAACTGGCTTTGTCATTGGCTTTGACCAATAGAAAGGGACAGAGAGAAAGCTTCCCAGTTCCAGCCTAGGCCTCAAAAGGCCTGTGCGTTTTCTGCTCTGAGTCTAGGAACTGCTGCCTCTGCTATGAACAATTCTGGACTAATCTGATGAAAGATGAGGGAATATATGGGGCAGATGGAGTCAGCCCAGTTGTCCCAGTCAAAGCTGAAAGTATGTGAGTGAACTCATCCAAGATAAGCAGAACTGCCTTCCAGGTGTGCACATGACTGCAGAGGCCTGAGGAAGCTCAGCGGAAAGCAAAAGAGTCATGCAGCTGATTAATAGACTCAGGTAAAATCATAAATGATTATGTGTTAAGTCACTAAATTTGAGGGGTAGTTTGTTACCTAACAATAGCTGGCTGATACAGTAACTCACTTAGCAAACCAGAAAAGGCTGAAAACTAAGCCTACAGTGGGGAAGCTAACTAAAATCGAGCTGGTCCTCCTTCCAACTTCCCCTGTGATATCAGCTGTCACTCTCCCTGGAAGGTAGAGGTCCATGGTTTAAAGTCTTTAAAAAGAGTGTTTAGAACGCCCCGATCTTCTTCTCCACCCACACATCCAAGCAATTAACTATTCCTCCCTCATTTTGGTGTAAGATGGGAAGTTTACTTTGGGGAGAGGTCTTTAGACTCAGGCACACCAGGCATACTGGGGGCCAGAGGCAGTGAGAATCATACTAAAAATAGGAAACAATTAAAAGCCATAAAGGTTAATGGTAAAATTCTGAACTTGCAACTTGGAAGCCTGGCTGCTGTTGACCTGGGAACCAAGTTGGGGGCTAAGTCCACAGTGGGGAAGCCAACTAAAAGCAAGCTCATTCCTCCTCCCCAATTCTCCTGTAGAATCAGAGCTATCATGTCTCATTGAGGGCAGAGGTGCATGGTTCAAAATCTTTAAAAAGAGTGTTAAAACCCTATAGGGTCCTGACCTCCCTCCCAGTTTTTTCTTCCCAGGATTTTTCAGCCCTGCCCTGTGCAGAGCCAGGGCCCTTGGGTTTGACCTCATTGCTTGCCCCCTTTCTTTTCCTCAAAAGTTTTCCCCAGCAAGGGAGGAGCTCATACTTTTTATTGGATGTGAGAGATATTCTTCTCTCCTCTATGATAATTTTTGATATGCCTCTGCTTCCTTGGGCCATTGCTTATATATTTAAGGGACACTAAAATGTACTGGACACTAGCCTGTACTCGCAGGATATACCAGTGGTCAATACAAAGACTCCTGTCTTTATGAAGTTTACATTCTAGTGGGAGAGGTGGGGAAGAAGAACCAGTAGAAAATAAGTAATTATATAGAATAATTGAAGATCATAAATGTTACTGAAAAGGGAAGAAAAGGATGGGTGTAGGGGAGATGAAATGAGTAGTGTGAGCCTGGAGGGCTGGTTGCAATTTTGAATAGAGTGGTCAGGGTAGGCCCTATTCAGAAGGTGATATTGAGCAAAGGATTGGAGGAGGTACCTGAGCTGGCCAATTGGACATCTGAGGGTGAGTGTTCTGGGCAGAGGGAGTAGCATTGCCCTAAGAAGGGAGTGTGACTGGCACACAGGAAGGAGACCAGCACGCATGCAACAAGTGAGACGATACAGGGAGAAGGAACACGAGTGACTGCAGAGAGGACTTAGGAAAATGGAGCAGGGTCACATAATCCTTTATAATCATCATTTTATATAACTCATTTTAGCATCAAAATGTTAGCTCCTTTAGCCAAGATGTGTATAATACTTATTTTTTTCCAGCACTGGAAGTACTCAATAATTACTGAATCTCATTCTTTTTAAATTTTAAAAACTTTTGAGGAATTATGTGGACAGAGTTCTATCTAGTGACAAGGTAATGAGCTAAATTCCCATTTGTAGTTCTCCATATTTCTAAATTTTGGACGATGGTGGCACTTAATTCTTTATTATGGTGAATCATTTCCAGTTTAAATTCAGATCAATGCTTGTTTTGTTGGCAGACAGTCAGTAAGTCAGATCCTAACAAGAAGATACTCATTCCACGTTATGCCTTGATTCAGTAACACACCAGGTCACATTGCAGGCAAGGAAAAATTCTGCAGATTAACAATGGCATTTAACAAAAGCACAGAGGCTCATGGGTAACAGATGTTTTTTACCTAAAAACAAAACAAAACAAAAAGCGGCATTTTTATTTAATATTTAGATAAAGGAGACAGTTGAAAATGGTCATCCCTGAAAATTCATTGCTGGAATCTGTCTGGTCTGCCCTGAAAAGATGCTTCACCTCAGTGATACATATTTTTATATCTTTGAAATGAAGTTTGTAGCAAATCTAACAAAGAGAAATGAACAGGTGCCACTCCCGTCCAGTTAGCTAATAGAATGTCTGGCCCTGAATCCCATCTTATGTCAGCTTCATTCAAGCGGAAATTAGTATTTTTCTGTAGGGGATCTGGACACAAAGCCAGGGGCTGAGCATCCAATAAGTTACTTTTCTGTGTTTGAACACCTAGAGAAATGTGTGGAGCATGCTGCAAAAGGAGGGCTTGCTCCTCCGTGTCTGTTAAGGATTAGCTTTCTGTCTTTGTAGTGTGTACAAGTACAATCTGTAAGGTATCACATTCCTAGAAGGTGGGTTAATGAAATTCTGAAGCCTTCTAAATATGATATACCTCTTGTGTAACTTCACATATGTTAAAATTGTTACAGACATTTTCCCATCACCACAATTACCTTTTTTGTGTGTCTGTCGGGGAGGGGGGAGGAAAGAATTCATGAAATTAAAGTAAGTCTTCAACATGTGGCAAGTCCATCATGTATGTGATAAATTTTTTTCAGAGCTGCACTCCATAGGGCGAGGGTGCCTATTCTCTTCCATTACCGCCTGGCCTTCCCTCACTACTTCTTGTATAATTGAACTCTGCATCAGAACGAAGTTCCAAAGGCCCCCGGTGGGCAGTTTGTTTCTTGCTGAGTGCATTTTAAGTTGTTTGTCTTTCCCCCTTTGAATGCCATGAAGCAGTTTAGCAAAGCAGAATTGCTTTTATGTGTCCTTTCCCTTTCATTCCATTTCTGGCTGTCTCTTCAATAGCATGGCCTTTGGCATGAGCTGTGATGCTGGGGTAACTGGGCAAGCAGTTAGTGAAGCCAGACAGCTCTTCCTTCTTCGGCAGGCTTTCCTGGCTTCTCCAAACACAGCCGGCCAAACAAAGACCATGGGAAGAAACCAAACAGTAAGTCACTTCTTTCTTTAAAAGCAACAAATTCAGGACAGTATAAATAGTTGCCATTTTGTCCTTGAGAGCAAGATGCTTCAGGAACTGATGCCACAGGAATAATGTCAGAGCTGGTGGCTGGGTGCCATCCTCTCCCAGCATTTCCTGCGCTTGCTCTTTGCTGCTTCCCTGCCTCTATGGTAGGACATCACCTTGGGAAAAACCAGATCAATGAAGCTTCTGGAAATCTCCACTGACATTCTGAGACATCAGCTCGAAGTGGAAGAACTTAGTGAGACAATTCTTCCAACATCTTGGAAACAAATGACAGATTAGTGCTGGAGTTGTAATTAAAGTCTGAGATGAGATTTCTTTCATCCTGGAAACTAAACAAACTAGAGGAAAGAAAAAAAAATCCAAATACAATTTATAGACACAAAAGAAACAATTGAATTAGTAAAAATAGGCAAGAGCTCAAAGGTAAATTGGAGCATGAATTCTGTAGGCATGGGATCAGATGAAATATATTTTTGTACGCCTTTCAAAACTTTGAGTTCTGTTGCTCTTGAAACGGAGTTGAAAAATGAAAAAAGCATGGCTGGAAACTCTATTGAGGCCGGGGGAGTAGAAATTCTTGGTTCTAGCAGTCTGAGCTCATCTCGGGGATGGGGACTGAAGAGCAAAAAGAGTTGTGTTCCCACATTGTCCCTGTGGAGCCCATGAGAGCTGTAGCCTCATTCCTCTGACATCATATGGGATCACTCTTGGTGATGATAAGTCCTTAGTGACTATGATATTTCTCTTTAAGATCCTTCAGATTTGACACGGGACTGGGGTGGGGTGGAAGGGTGGAAAAGGGAGAAAGCGAGAAAGGGATCAGAGGGGATGAAAGGGGGTAATGAATTTCAAACAAACCACAGGAAGACAAAAAGATTGGACTCCTCAGCAAAGTTTCAACACTTCCAAAACAAGTAAGTTAGGGAAACCTCACTAAATGTGCTGCCCATAATTTAAGGTAGTAGGGGAAAGGATTCCTTTGTATTGTGCTTCTGAAGGCTGGAATAAGTTCTGATGGATGCTTTTGCAAATAATACTGTAGTTCTTAATTTCTCAACTTGCTGGAGCCTGCCAGAGCGGGACACCTAGGGTGAACTTGGTTTTTGTCTTTCCAATTTACAAGAACAATCATGAGGGAAAGAGCACTGTTTGGAGAACTGCAGATGTGGGCTCCCACCACTGACTACTTGTGTACCTGTAAGCAAATCAGATAGCATCTCTGGGTCTGCTTTCTAATCTATAAAATAAAGGTGTTGGGTTGGATGACCTTTCAAAACCCTCTAAATTCTATAAGTGCCTTCAAATTAAACATTCTGTAACTTTAAATTTATCTTATTTTTTCCCAAGGACATAACTCTTAGTCATCCTTTCTTAAGATTCTCTTTAAAGGGAAAACCTCATGTAGAATATTTCCTATATAGTGAAATACTTCAGAATACACCACCCCAAAACATGCTGCATATTAATTAGAGAAGCATCAATCAAACCTCAGAGGGAAGACAGGGGAAGGTGGGAGCAGGGAGGGGGAAGATCAACCAAAGGACTTGTATGCATGCATATAAGCATAACCAGTGGACACAGACACTGGAGGGGTGAGGCCACGAGCTGGGCGGTGGGGGGTAATGGGAGGATAAGGACACATATGTAATACCTTAATCAATAAAGAAAAAAAAGCATTTGGAAAATAGCAGATGCCCTCCAACCTTTTTTCTTTCTAAAAGCAAGAGATGGGAGATGTCCTCTGTATACCAGGAGGAAAGAAACATTCTTATCACCAGGAATGAGGAGTTGAGGCCAGGAGAAATCTGTGCAAACAAACCTTGTTATACTAATTCTTATCTTCCTATTCACTTCCCCATAACTAACCGCCCTAGCCCAAGCTCCTTGGCCTTGACACATTTTCACAATTCACTACTCTTTATCCAACTTAGTGTATAAGCATTTGACTCCAGTTGCTTCTTTGGGTCTTCATTTTTCTTATAAGGGCTCCAATGTGAATATAAACAATAATTAAAACTTTGATGCTTTCCCCCTGTTAATCTATCTTTTGACAGTTTAATTCTTAGACCCAGGTGGAGACCCTAAGAGGAAAGAGGAGAAATTTTTCTTTCCTTAACAATGGTAATATGTGTCTCTAGTTTCTATTTGCTAACTGCATTTGGCATACATGATTGCCATTTGATGAGCGTTCTCTTTCCTGCCTTTCCTCTGGGGAAAGTCTTCTTCCTTTCTTTCTGTTTTTTCATCTGATTGCAAGTGATGAGGCCCAAGTAGAATCCCTAAAAACTATATAGAGTGAGAAGAAGAAGGAAGGAAAGGAAGAGAAAAGTGAAAAGGAAAGTCTGGCCAATATGAGAGGAAAGGGAAGAGGATATGAGCAAGAGATTGGCGAGGCAAGGAACTACAGCCACTGTGAGGAATAGACTTTGTCCTGAGCAACCCTTGGAATGAGAGGGCTCAGATTTTGGGTTCAACAGTCCTCCTATTGCTCAAAATTTCCTAAAAAGAAATAACACCAAAAAACTAGAGTTGCTTCAATTGGCCTCATTGGAAGTATACACCTATTTCCTTTTGAGCTCTATGGGGCTTCATGTTACACAAATAAAAGAGCCCTTGAGCTCCACAGTCTTGGGCACAGAAGAGGAACCCATTGACACAGAGGAGCAGCACCACCAGGAAAATGTGGGGAGCATCCTTTGCAGTCTGTGAAACAGTCGGGGGCTGGGGTCCTTTGGATCACACAAGCGCATTAATTGCCCATTGGACCCATGGATAAAACTCACTACACCTCTCCACTCACTTTCCCAGCCCAAACAGCTCACACACTCAGGGTTGTCACAAGGGCTTTGTGAGAGAGGGACAAAGGCAGTATCCCACCATGTTGCACCTGCTCTGACAAAAGGGACCCGGCTGGATTTCAGCAGGGACCCCCTCCTGGCAACCAAACTCAGCAGCTCTGCTCAAACTCTTTCATGTGGGAGTTATTGTCCAGGACCATGCCAGGCAAGGCTCAGGTTGTCACCCACTGATCAGCAACTCCAGCACTGTGGGGAAGCAGACCAGCTCCCTGCATGGAAATGCTGTTAGCACTGTGTGACCCTGGTCCCCAGGATGAGAAGCTCTGTTCTGGAAGAACCAATAGTACTTAGTTTTCCTCCTGTATTTAAACATTTTTAAATTTTTATTTTTAAATTTTATTTAGTTGATGCACAATATTGTATTAGTTTCAGCTGTACAACCTAGACATTTACATAACTTACGAAATGATCACCCTGATATTTTTCCTCCTTGAAATCTCCTTTGAAAGTGAGCTGCTTTTGGCAAAACCAGTTCCAGGAGTTGGGAGGAGTGGTAGTGATTGGAAATAGCAACATAGTTCCTGGGTGCTGATTACACAGGCATGTCTGGTGTGTGAACATTCACTGAGCAGTACAGTTAAGATCTGTGTGTTTTGTGCGTGTATATGTTACTTTTCAATTTTAAAAAGTCTTTAAAAAGTTCCCTAGCCTGGCTGGTGTTGCCCAGTGGTTGAGCATCAGCCTATGAACCAGGAGGTCATGGTTCAATTCCCAGTCAGGGCACATGCCCAGGTTGTGAGCTCAATCCCCAGTGTGAGGCGTGCAGGAAGCAGCCATCAATGATTCTCTCTCATCATTGATGTTTCTATCTCTCTCCCTCTCCCTTTCTCTCTGAAATCAATAAAAAAAAAGATGTATTTTTAAAAAGTGTCCTTGTACCCTGGCTTGTGTGGACCAATTGGTTAGACGTTGTCTAGGCCACCAAAACGTCTCTGGTTCAATTCCCTGTCAGGTCACATACCTGGGTTGAGGGATACCTGGTTGGGGCGCCTGCAGGAGGCAACCAATCAATGTTTCTCTCTGTCTCTCTCCCTCTCCCTTCTCTCAAAAAAATTAAAATTAAAAAAGCACCATGTGCTTTCTCCTTGAGGAGAGAGATTGTGTTTTTATTCACAGCTCTATCCCCTACTCTGGATATAACATCTGCCTCATAATAAGTACTTAATATTTATTCAATCAGAAAGGAAGGAATGGCTTTCCTCTAATTTACTGGCATCAACCATTTGTCCTTCAGAAGTGAGAAACAGCATCCACCCAGTTCGCAGATGTCAGCTGGTGGCACCATCTCACTGCTGCTCTGGCAGAGAAGCTCAGTGGACAGGGGCCTGGCCTTTTTTTGATTTAAGTTCTCTTAAGCATAGGATGGATTTTCAAGCCTGAGGAAACCATGCTAATAAATGTGGCTCATCTGGGACAAAAGCTCCAGGGCAGAGAGAAAATCAAACAGGTATACTACTAAAAGCCCAGCTGGCCTTGGAAGAAACAAAAGAACTCCCCTCTCCCCCGGGGTCCTGTCTTGTCTCAGTTGATAAAACAGCAGATACTCTGACATTTCCAGGATAGCCTTGTTGTCAGGTATTCTGTCATCACCAGAGAACATATTTGTCCTGGTATTTAAAAAAATACTTAAAATTTCTCTATACAATTATAAACTTACAGAAAGGTGGCAGCTGTGCTGTGCAAACATTTCTTAACTGTGTAAGAGTAAGTTGCCCATCTGATGCCCCTCATCCCTGAATGTTTCCTTGTGGATTGAACACATGAGGACTTTTTCCTACATAGCCACAGCACAACCATCAGATTCAGGAAGTTAAGTGAGAGGCGTCACGGCCACCTAGACTGTAGTCTCCCTTCGAGTGTCACCAGTGGCCTCAGTAATGCTCTTTATGGGACACAGACTCAGTTCACAGCCATGCTTTGCCTTTAGTTGTCATGTCCTTCGTTTTCCTTCAGTGGTCAGCAGTTCTTCCTTTCCTCGACTTCCATGACCTTCACACTTTAAAAGATTGCAGGCCATTTATTTAGTAGACTCGCCCTCAATTTGGGTTCCTCTGTTGCTTTCTCATGATTAGATTTTGATTTCTTGTTTTTGGCAGTGAAACCACAGAAGTGAGGCTGTGTTCTTCTTGTTGCCTTCTATCAGTTGTGCAGGACTTTAATTTGTCCCATGACTGGACATGTTCCCTTTGATTACTTGATTAAGGTGGAGTGTGCCTGGTTTCTCCACTGTATAGTTACTTATAATTATAGTTATTTGGGGAAAGGCAATTTGAAACTATGTAAATATTCCATTCATCATCAGACTTTTAGTTTATTCATTTATTAAGTGTATATGGACTCATGGTTTCTTCCTATTTATTTAGTGGGCTATGTGTGATGGATTACTATCATTATTTCTTTAGATGCTCTAATTGTCCCTCAATTTGGTCAGTGGACCCCCTTCAAGTTGGCTTCTGTGTCATTTGACAGATCTTCATCATTCTTTGAGTACTTCTTTGTTTCTTGGCATAAGATATTCCAGGCTCATCTTGTACTTTCTCTTACTCCAGCAGAGAATGAGCCGTTCTCCAAAAACTACGCACACACCCCCCTTTATTTCTATGACTAGCTTGGTATATAGAAAACTACTAATTCACATCCATACCTTTTATTTTTGTCCAATACCAACATCACAGGGCTTATCATATGTGTAGCTTCCTTTTCTGATGAGAGACATTATCCTTAATATGTTTGGTTATTTGACTTATCTCCTTGAACATAACTGTTCTCCCTTCTCCTCTGCCATCATCCCCTCTTCTGTATGGTCACCCCCCACACTCTCACACCCTACTTGGGCTTACCTTCCATTCAGTGGCCCCCTCCTGTGGCCTTTCCTCACCCTGGTTGGACTCTGACATCCATGCTGATCACCACCTTTTGGGCACCCTGCTCACCTGCTCTTGTCTCTGGCCACCAGTGCTGCCCACCCTTCACAAGGCTCTGACACTCTGTGTGATGGACTGTCCCGGCACATGGCTCCCTCCTTCCCTTATCTGGACTCTGACACCCTGGCATTGCTGTCTCCATGTATGGACCCCTTCTTATCCCATCTGGACTCCAGCACTCTCCTCTGGGCCCTGCAGCTCCCTTCTCTCTCCTATTGCCGGCGAGGAAGCCCATCTCGGTGGATCCCCAATAGGTTTAAGACTGAATTTTTTGGAAAGAAGGAAAAGAGAAAGTGAAATAGGGAGAAGAAGAGTTTTCTTTTAACTTTTGGCCCAGAAAAATGTGCTCAGCATAATTTTTTAAGGATTTATGGTATACAGTTTGCATAGTTCACCCATATCTTTTGACTTAAAATTGAGAAAAAGGTATACTTCGGAATAGTAAGGAGAAATATCTGATTTTTTGTATCATAGTTTTCAGAAAAGTGTTCACCATGTAAATCTTTTTACAATTTCCAGTAACCCTGGGCTAATCCATAAAATTGAAGGCATGAATAACAATTTCAATGAGAATAGAAGCCTTTAATTTGTAGCTATCAATAAAGAGAATCACTGGAAGTGGAGTTGCCACCCTTCCTTCTACCAAAGGGATCTTGGTCGCACCCAAGACCTGTCTACATTGTTGTTGTGGAGAGGGGAGGGATGAGGAAGGGGTTGAATTCTATTTCATTAACCCCAAGCTGGCCTAGAAGGCAATCTAGTGGCACTGCCTTCCCATCACACCCACATTATTGCCCCTGTTTTCCCCAGGATCCTTGATCTTTTTCCACCTTAGATCCTATCCACCTGAAGGCACTCCCAGGAGTTTGAGGCCAGTTTGGGGCCTCTTTTCCTGGTTGAGGTGCTTAATCCAGGGTCCTAAGACACAAGCATCAGCTACAATGTCATTATCTACATTCTTCCAGAGGCCCAAAGTTCTCTTGGAGTTTGTGCTGGTAAGCCAGAGGATCCCACTGTTTATGATAATTTTCCCTAAATTTAAAATAATTGCTTGTTAACCAATGTCACCCCAATAAATTTAATAAAAAATAAAATAATCTATTTTAAAAGATCCAAAAATGAGATAATAAGATTCTAGTAATCTATACTACTAATCTGTACTAATAAAAGGATAATATGCTAATTAGACCAGATAGATCAGATGTCTTCTGGATGTCCTTCCAGACAAAGCCATGGTTGCGGAGGCAGAGGCAGTTAGGGGTGACCAGGTAGGCAGGCGGAATGACTAGGGGCGATCGGGCCAGCAGGGGAGAGCAGTTAGGGGCAATCAGGCAGGCAGGCAGGCAGAGGAGTTAGGGGTGATCACGCAGGCAGAAGGGTTAGGAGTGATGAGGCAGATAGGCAGGTGAGCAGTTAGGAGCCAGTGGTCTCAGATTTTGAGAGGGATGTCCCAGATTGGAGAGGGTGCAGCCTGGACTGAGAGGAAACCTCCCCCCCACCGCCATGCATGAATTTCATGTCCTGGGCCTCTAGTCAATAATTGCAGTCATGAAAAAACACAGGTAGAATAATAAGTTAACAGTAGTGGCCTCATTAGTGCTTATCCATTTCTTTTCCTTTAAGCCTAGACATAAATAAAACGGGATTCCTAACCATTTTTCTAGACTTTACTTACACATTGCTATGGATCATCCCATCTCTGAACAAGTTTGAGTCCGTCACCCTGGATTTGTTATATAGAGCTTACCCAGCTATAGTTAATTATTCATACAATTGCTTATTTAATGGCTGTTTTCCACTAGACTTTAGGCTCCTTGAGGACATGAATTTTATCAGGCGCAAATAACCCTGAGTTTAGCACAGTGCTTAGCACATAGAGCTTAAAAATATTTAAATGAATGAATTCATATTTCCTGAGCACCCATTATGATGTCATTGACTTCACATTATTTGATCTTATAATAACCAATTTCATTAATTGGGAGACAGGATCTGAAAAATTAAGGAACTTGTGCAAGTATGCATAGATTTTTAAAGGGTAGACCCTGATTTCAACCCCATTTAGAGAAAGAATAACCTGTAATGGTTCAGTGCATAGGTTTTGAAGCCAACTGTCTATATTCAGGACTTTTATATGCTGTTATGAGGACTGAGCAAGTTCATGAAGGCAAAGTACTTAGTTAGAGTAGATCTTGTCACAGAGTCAGCAATTGGGCAGCATTAGGGATTAATATTATTTATGTCTCTCAATCTCTGTCCTTTCTACACTATCATATTGTCTTCTCTCATTAATTAAACATCTTCCCTCATTATCTAAAAAATGAATTAAAATTAATGAAAATATATTGTGGATTATGGTTAAAAAAAGATATCAAAGTCCAGAAGCAGAGCTAGAAGATGGAAGGAGTGTGGGTCCCTGAGTCACTCTGTAGAGAAAAGTTGCTCAGCTTCAGGAAGGCACCACCAGAAATTAACTTACTTGGATAAGTCTCTAAATTTGGGGGGGTTAGTTATAGCAGCTAGTGATACCCTAAATATCTTTTTAAAGAAAAAAACTGGGTGGGTAAACTTGACAACAGTTGCTTTTTATTTGTAATTTATATCTCTCTGTTTCTCTTTTTCTCTCTATCTTTGCTTCAGCTTCTTCCTTTTGGAAAACACGCTTGAATATTACTTAGATTTTGGAGAAAATGGGTAAAGAAAACAAGAAGCCCTATTTAAACTTCCACAACTAAATAAGTACTTTGCTGGGGTATTAGGACTTGCATAGTGGGATTTTGTTACAGTTTGTCTATTATTTCCTATGAGTATAGAAATTCGGTGATGAGAAAGATGGTGGTCAGGGAAGGATTTGGAATTCCTGGATCGTTATTAGTTATATGATAGAGGCCCAGTGCACAAAAATTTGTGCACTCAGGGTGGGGGGCAGGGTCCCTTGGCTCGGCCTGTGCCCTCTTGCAGTCTGGGACCCCTCAGAGGATGTCCACCTGCTGGCTTAGGCCCGCTCCCCGGGGGATCGGGTCTAAGCTGACAGTCAGACATCCTTCTGGCAGCCCTGGAACTCTCGGGGGATATCCACTTGCCAGCGGGGAGCAGGCCTAAGCTGCAGATGGACATCTTTAGCACTGCTGAGGAGGCAAAAGAGACTTCCACCACCACCGCTGTACTGACGGCCATCAGCCTGGCTTGTGGCTGAGCAGAGCTCCCCCTGTGGGAGCGCACTGACCACCAGGGGCTGCTCCTGCATTGAGCGTCTGCCACCTGGTGGTCAGTGTGTGTCATAGTGACCAGTCATTCCCAGTGGTTCTGCTGTTAGGGTCAATTTGCATATTACCCTTTTATTATATAGGATTATAGTAGCTCCAGAAGTTCATCTCTAAGCTCTGCAGGGAGAGATTGTATTGCCTCTTAATTCAAAAGAAGGAATTTAATAGAAAAGCTTTCTGCTTTCTGTTTCAATTAACCTTTCCTATAAGAATCTTGGCTATTTGAAAAAATATGTGAGATGATCCCGCTTGCAGGCTAAACACCCAGATTAAAACCTTTGGAGTGTAAGATTTATTATCTCCGACTGGTGAAATACAAGAACTTCATGCTTAGCATGCATTACATTTATAATTAGAGGGAAAAGCTGTTTTCATGAAAATAAAACAACACCAGTAACAATAAAACCAGCAGTTTCGGGCTTATTTGTGGAATGTTTTATGTCAGACACTATAAAAACTATCCCATTACCCCCCTTTACACCTGTCTAATTTATTTAGGAATTAACTTGAGGCATTTCCTGTAGAAGGAAACTTTGCCACCCTAGCTCACGCCTCTTCATTGTGTTCCCACAGCACCCTCTGCTCTACAGAGGCTAATAAATTACCTGCTTTCTCTCCTAAACTATTCACTTCTTAATTCAGGGACCCATTCATTTTTACACTTGGCACATGGTAGAAACTCAGTGAATATCTGTTTCATGATTAAATAAAAGCAACAATTTAATTCCGCAGCCACCTTTGCTGGGAAGACAGGTCTGATTGGAAGATTAGGTTGTACAAAGAAGGGAGTTGTACCAACTCCTCAGGACATGGAACCTTCCTTTTAGGGAGGGAGAGCAAATTTCTGGGAGCTTTTCATTGTGTCTTGGGAATCCCACTTGTGGTTTTCTTTAGGCTCTTTCTTTGTTTATCCCTCTATATACCTCATAAACCAAATTACCACATTTTTTCCTGGTGGTTCAATGTATTCTTAGTGACAGAAGGCTGGAATCCTGCTAAAATTTGAGCCTTGTAGGAACTTAAAAGGAGATAGAGCTCATGGGAAACGTGTCCTTGGCATACCTTACCTGAGACTCAGGCATTCTGAAGACATCAGACCCAGACACCAAAATGAAATTAATGGCAAGGAGCTTCCAGGAGGGGGATGGCACTCCTCAGATCCAAATAAGCAGTCAATTGAGTCCAATGAGGGTGCTAATGAGCTGTTTTATGCGATTCTGGCAAACTCACCCTGCACCCTCAATTTTCTCTGAAGGTATCATTAAAATCAAATGATTCCCTTATTTTGGGTATCCATTTACATTGTAATTATTTTGTTCTTTTGCAGTGACTTTCATGATTAAATTAGGCAATTCTCTTGCCTGTGTAGATAATGTAATGACTTTTTAATCATTTGTTTTTTACTGGCCAAATTGTTTCCATGATCCCATTAGAAATTCTTCTGTAGTGACTCCAATGAATTTATTGAACTACTGGTGACAGCCACACTGATGAACTGCAGGCTGCTAAATTCAGCCAATGAATATCAAATACCTTCTATTTTCCCAGAAACCCAGGAAATACCTAATTTTGATCACTGGACATATTTTCTGACATTTACTATAAAGTTCATAAAGAATATTTTGTGGTTATGGTAGGTATTTTAAAATTGCAATATTTGTTCTGATGACAAAAGTCATACATTAGTATAGAAAATTCAAAAGTATAACAAATACTATTAAAACACCTATAATTTTACCACTTACTTAAAACCATTTCATATTTGATGGTATTTCATTGTGGTTTTTTTTTTAATATTTTTTTTTATTTTAAATCATTATTGTTCAGATTATTACAGTTGTTCCTCTCCCCCCCCCCCCCGCCAGAGCTCCCCTCCTCCCAGTTCCCACCCCACCCTCTGTCCTTACCCCCTGCTGTCCTCATCCATAGGTGTACGATTATTGTCCAGTCTCTTCCCGCACCCCCAACACCCTTTTCCCTCCGAAAATTGTCAGTCCACTCCCTTTCTATGCCTCTGATTCTATTCAATTCACCAGTTTATTCTGTTCATCAGATTTTTTATTCACTTGATTCTTAGATTCACTTGTTGATAGATATGTATTTGTTGTTCCTAATTTTTATCTGTACTTTTTCTTCTTCCTCTTCTCAAAGGATACTTTTCAGCATTTCATATAATACTGGTTGGGTGGTGATGAACTCCTTTAGCTTTTTTTTGTCTGTGAAGTTCTTTATCTGACCTTCAATTCTGAATGATAGCTTTGCTGGATAAAGTAGTTTTGGCTATAGGTTCTTGCTATTCATCACTTTGAATATTTCTTGCCACTCCCTTCTGGCCTGCAAAGTTTCTGTTGAGAAATCAGCTGACAGTCGTATGGGTGCCCCCTTGTAGGTAACTAACTGCTTTTCTCTTGCTGCTTTTAAGATTCTCTCCTTGGCATTTTGCTCTTGGCATTTTAATTATGATGTGTCTTGTGTGGTCCTTCTTGGGTTCCTTTTGTTTGGGATTCTCTGTGCTTCCTGGACTTGGAAGTCTATTTCTTTCACCAGGTATGGGAAGTTTTCTGTCATTATTTCTTCAAATAGGTTTTCAATATCTTGCTCTCTCTCTTCTTCTGGCACCCCTATAATTCTAACGTTGGTATGCTTGAAGTTGTCCCAGAGGCTCCTTACACTGTCTTCATATTTTTGGATTCTTTTTTCTTTTGGATTTTCCAATTGGGTGTTTTTTGCTTCTTCACATTTCAAATCTTTGACTTGATTCTTGCGATCCTCTAGTCTTCTGCTGGATCTCTGTATATTAGTCTTTATTTCAGTCAGTGTATGCTTAATTTCTAGCTGGTCCTTTTTCATATCCTTGAGGGTCTCACTAAATTTATCAGCAGTCTCTAGAAAATTCTTGAAAAACCTTATAACCGTGGTTTTGAACTCTATATTGAGTCGTTTGCTTTCCTCCATTTCTGTCATTTGTGATCTGTTTCTTTGTCTCCACATTTGAGCTGCTCCTGGGTTGATAGAGTGGTTTTCTGTATTAGGTGATCACTGAGAGGAATTGACCTCCAAGCCACTTGGTTATGAGAATCAGCTGTGTCTACAGTGGGAGAACTTCTGTGCTGGAGACACCCTTATGGGGCAAGAGTTGTTTCAGTGGGGCTTTGGTGCTCACTGTGTCTGCCCTGAGTGTGTCCCTTGTGAATCTGAGGAGTTGTATTTAGGGTGGTCCAACTCTGACCACTGGGTACGCTGGCTCTTGGATCTCTAAGGAGGTACTATTTTAGCCTTTGCCTGAGGCTACTCAGCCTTTTATATGCAAAAGCCTCTGCGAGCAGCTTGGGAGGGGCGGGGCCTTGGGGAGTTAGCTATGGCTGATTCTCAGCCCTGCGCTAAGAGACACTGGGTCTCTGTGTCCCACGGTAATTGCTACAAGCAACGCCGAGAGAAACCCGCTTTGGATTTCCTCCCAGTGCCAGTCAGTCCCACTTCTCCAGGTATGCATCTGAGTCCCCAGAAACTTGCCTGGAACTGGAGTTCAGAGCCGCCGGGAGCTTGTGGCTCCCTCCGATTGAAAAAGAACCGCATTATCCGGTGCCAGCTCGCTCCCCGAGCCCCACGCGCCTGCCTCCATACCTCTGTACTTTGCTTCCGCACCTCCTCTGAGTCTCAGTCTCTTTCTAGTTGTAGAATTTTCACTCAGCCAGCCTTCCTGTGGTTCTGGGTCGTGTCTGGTTTTTCTTTTCGTTGTGGTTTTGAAATAGTTGCACTCAGCCGCAATTCTGGTGTTTACCTATGCCCCCATCTTGGTTTCTCTCATTGTGGTTTTTATCTGTTTCTTTTTCTATTATCTGTCTATCCATTTCTCTATTCAAAATGGAGCCATAACTTTCATATAATTTTAAAATTAGATTATTTTCATTTACTATGTATGCTAAACATTTTCCTTGCCGCTAAATATTCTTTGAAGTTATAACTTTAATAGTTGTATGATATTCCATTATATTCATTTGTTCTTTAAATATTTTTTTAGCTTCTGTGGTGAATAAGCACAGGATTTACTGTAACTTAGTTAGATATTTCCTATTGTTTGAGCAATTGGACTCTTTAAAAATATGTTACATTATGATCCTCTGCTCCAAAGCCTGCAAGGGCTTCCTGTTTTGCTAAGAGTAAAAGCTTAAGTCCTTTGAGGTTCTTCACAACTACCCCCAACTTACCTCTCTGGTCTCTCTCTGGATTCATCTCCTATTCCTTTCAATTCTTAGGCCATTTCAGTTACACTAGACTCCCTGTTATCAATCTAATTGTTATCAATCTAAAGGTGCAGGTTTGTACCCCTGCACCTTTGCACCAACTGTTCCCTCTTACTGGAACGCCCAAGGACCTATTACCCAGCTATCTCACCTCCTTCAAATATTTGCTCAAGTGTTATCTGCTTAATGAAGCAACATGCTTCTCTCCATCTTGCCTTCAGCCACTTCTGAGCTCCCATATCTTGCTTTGCTTTTAATATTTTCCAACAGCACCTATTATTTTCTCATGCACTAGTTTACATTAGTTATTTACTAAGTTTTCTATCTGTTTTTTATTGTTCCTTCTATAATGTAAATTCCAAGAGGGTAGATAGTTTTGTTAATTTTGTTCACCAATGTATTGCAGGTCCCAAAACACTATAGTAGGTGCTCAACTAATATTTGTCAAATGAATGGATAAATGTTTGCATTTTTGGCTGTTGTGAACAATGCTATATTGAGTCTAAATCCTTGACTAAATATTTTGTGATTTTTTTGATACTGATTTAAAAGAACAAATTTTAAAGCTTCCTAATAACTATAATTTTATCTCTGGCAACACTTTTAGCTGCAGAGTATAACTATGTCCACCTCATCACATTAACACACATATTTAGTATTATTAAAAAATATCTTTGCCAATCTGAATGATGAAAATGCTGCTCATTAAAAAAATTACAGCCCTGACTGTTTTGGCTCAATGGATAGAGCGTCGGCCTGCGGACTCAGGGGTCCCGGGTTTGATTCCAGTCAAGGGCGTGTACCTTGGTTGCAGTAGGGGATATGCAGGAGGCAGCTGATGGATGTTTCTCTCTCATTGATGTTTTTGACTCTCTATCCCTCTCCCTTCCTCTTTGTAAAAAATCAATAAAATATATATTTTTTAATTACAATAAAAAACTTACAACTATTTGATTAGTAGTAAATTTGAAGATTTAAAAATCAGTTCATTAGTCATTGACATCTCTTCTTTTGGGGATTACCTGATCAAATTCTTTATTGATATTTCTGTTGTGAATTATGATTTATTTTCATTTTCCTTAGAAATAATTTGTACATGCCAGAAAAGATATTTAGATAAATAAACACTCTTTTTTTTTTTTTTTAAATATATTTTATTGATATTTTACAGAGAGGAAAGGAGAGGGATAGAGAGCTAGAAACATCAATGAGAGAGAAACATCGATCAGCTGCCTCCTGCCCACCCCCTACTGGGGATGTGCCCACAACCAAGGTACATGCCCCTGACCGGAATCGAACCTGGGACCCTGAGTCCGCAGGCTGATGCTCTATCCACTGAGCCAAACCGGTTAGGGCAATAAACACTCTTGAACCTACCACTCTGCCAATCTCGTTCCTTAGCATCTTTACAAAGGAACCATTGTCTTTTTGCATTCCCAAATGGCATGAAAACAGAATCATACTGTGTGTAGTCTTCTGCACTTCAACTTTGTATTTCTAAAATTCATCAATGTTGGATTTCTACAGCTGTAGTTCATTAGTTTTTACTGCTGTACACTATTCTCTTGTGTGTATATACCACCATTTATTCATCCAGTGTCTGTTGGAGAGGTGGGCTGTTTCTAACTCCTTGGTATTATAAACAACACTGTGACAAACATTCTTGCTCATGATTCCTGAGGCATTATATGCAAAGTCTTTCTAGATTATGTATCTGGGAGTGGAATTGCTGGGTCATAGAGGATGAGTATGCTAAACTTTTCAAGATAATGTGAAGCTCTTTTCCAACTTGGTTGTATCAGCTTACGTTCCCACTAGCAGTGGTTGGGCATCCTTGTTGCTTCACATTTTTTCTAACTCTTGGTACTGTGCCGGAGTAACTAAAAAAATGGGATCCCGTTTTTTGGGTTAAATTTGCATTTACCTGGTTGCTCACTAAGGAGATTGAATGTCCTTTCAAATGATTATTAATTATTTACCTTTCCTCCTCGTTTTCTTTATATTTAAAGAGTGATAACCACCATTACCACAATCATTTATTGGGTGCTACTTGGTGTGTGCCAGTCCCTGCACATAACATGTTATCCCTTCATCAATCTCGTGAAGAAGTTACCATTATATTTTGGGGCCCTAGAGAGGTTGTTATCAGAATATATGTTACAAACTGTGTTTCTCCAAATGATGGCCTTTACATCTTTATAACATGTGACTTGAGACCCAAGACTACGCTGTAATCCTGGTAGACTGCAATTTTTACAGTAGGTATCTAATTTCTAAAGTCTATCCTAAGGTCTTTCTGAGATTAAAAAAATCACTGATAGTTACATGAAAGAAAAATTTCTAGAGTTTATCTCCATGGCCATTTCCTTGTTACCTTCGCAGAAAGGCCAAGGCCAGTGACATTGTGGCTCATGAAGCAGCCATTCGCATGTGAGTGTCAGCTGGAGCAAGCACACACCTTCTCGCAGAGAGGTTGAATCCTGAAGAGACCCAATAGCATTTGTTCAATAAATGATTTTCCCTGTTGGATTTCAGAATCCAAGAAGAGTTGGCTGGTGATTATATGAGTCTGGAATTTTAGGAAAAGGGAATGTAGTTATTAGTTTTTTAAATGAACCAATCCAATATGCATTAATTTTGAGTCTGCTTTGTACAAGACCCCAAGACACAGATTTATGAGAGAACAAGAGGATATGATTTCCATCTCCACTCTGTTTCCTATTAAGTTAGAAGGTTTCAAACTCACCCCTTTTACTTATTACAAATAAATGTTCTTCGTTTATGTGTACCCTGGTATATGGTCATTAAGCTGAGGTTAGGTTAGAGTGCCTGATCGATCTCTAAATACATGGAAACATTTTAAGAAATGAATCCTTGGCTTGTGACACAAGAGGTAAACACAGAAGGGTTCTCTAAAAGCTTTGGGAGGCTACTTCTGTGTTGGGCTAATGCTCACTACCAGAAAGCCACCTTCCTGGTTCTATTACTCCACTCTGCTGGGACTCTTACTAAGGTACCTCCCTAAGGTCTCAGTTTCGGGTTGGCACACATGGAAAAGCTCGGACAATTGGCAAAGCCAGGGAAGCTACAACTTGCTTCAATTTCAACGTGATGGTCTGTTTCAGAGGTCATATTTTTCTTCTAAAGGCGCAACCACTGTAGTAATTTCCTTTCATACATTTTTAGCCATTTAGCTGGAGACAAGTTGTCATGGAATAACCTGTATTCACATCATTTCAAGGGTGGCTTACATGTGGAGCCAGGACGGCTGCAGCCTGAAGGCTCACCTCGGCTCGTTACTCTGAAGCTGCCTTCTCAAGTCTGGTTTTGGTTTAGAAACAAAGTATAGTACGTAATCCAAATAAACAAGCCAGGGCAGACTGTCCAAGTGACTGGGAAGCAAAGCAACTTTCAAACTCCAGTAGGGTTTACCTCTTGTGACACAAGCCAAGGATTCATTATTCACCAAGGTGCCCGGGGGGACAGGGAGCCGCTGGCTGGCTGGCTTCCTCAGAGGCAGCGCTTGCTCCTTCCCAAAGCGCGTTGTGTTGTAGGCACAGATGCAGAGCCTGCGCAAATACTCATCCTCGCAGGATAGAAAAAAAGATCACAGATTTGCTTTTTCATTTACAGTGTTTCCTCGAAGTGAGGCAAAACTCGTTTGGACTCGGGGACATTTGTGTTCAGGGTTTCTGGAGAGCATTGCAAGGCTCTTTATTAAATCAGCTTCCACGGAGTGGGGATGAGCTTCGTTTCTGTCACAAGGCATAACTCCCCGCTCCAGCCAGGCATCTGCCTTTCTATCTCCTAATAAAGAACAGCAGTTATAAGTTGGAGTGACCCAAAATTATCTTTTTGGTTAAAATGGATTGTTCACAGAATTCTGAAAACTGTCTTTCCCTTGTGAGCTATAAACTTAAAGCTACAAATTCTTTCTTTCTTCAGCAGACAATGAGGCTCAAAGGACCTGACTGGATTGAAGCAGAAGACAGTAAGTTGTGTCCCCTTAATTTGCCCTCTACTTTCTCCCTTATTTTTGTGTTTGCCATGCTAAGAACAGGAGAAATTCAGTAAATGGTCACTGACTTAGCTGGTTTGCTGGTTACTGATTCTTCCATTCTCAAAGCTTGGGTTGTACAGTCTGCTGTGAGGCTGGAGTTGAGAGAGGCAGAGGCAAGGGAAGAGCTCATTTGGCCAGTGCCTGAAGAGAGGTAGATGTTTTTACCGGAACTTCCTTGTATAGGAACCTGAGAACGTGCTCCTCGACAAGGCCTACTTCATAGGTATGTGACATGTGCAGCTGCACAGGGGCTGCAACTAGGGTGACCTCCAGGCTTGGTTTGATGCTTTGCTTCAAACCATCTTAAAATTCTTAATAGATTTAGAACATTTAAACTTTTCTCTGGGCCCCTCAAATTATATCACTGGTGGTTCTCCTGGGTTATAGCCCGAGGCTCCCTGCTCTTCTCTTGCTCTTCACTCCCACCCATGGCCCCGATCCAGCCTCAAGACCATGCTCAAGGCTGGACTGTCTAGTGTCATGGCCCCAGGAGCAGGGCGCTGGGTATTCAGCCCACAGTGAGTCAAGTTTGATTGATCCTCCTGTGGATCTGATGGATGATTTGTCATTGCAAAGTAGCTTTTTTTGCTCTGGACTTTCAAGAAATGCCAGATAATTTCAACAGTTGTGCAAATTGAACACAATTAGGAAGGAAAATGTGTTTCCAAGGAAAAATCGTGCAATGTAAGTGCTTAATAAAAATTATTTTTCATTTGTAATGTGTATACTCTTATTGACAGTAAACAGGTGCAAAATCCATTTACATTTGGAGTTTTCATTAGAATTTTAAGAAATTTTACTGAACACCTGAATACTTGGTTTTATGATGTCAGTTTCCTGAATGTGGTTTCCATTTTGTATAGAAATCCATATGGAGGACATTTATTCAGTATGATTATTAAACTTTTGTATTTGTACCACTTGCATGAACCATCTAAAAATTATGACAACGACATTCCTGTTGTTGGACAGTCATTTTTTTTTCTTTTTATTTCCCCCTGAAATTCTTCCTAAATGGCCGTATTTCTCATTTATCAAAATTAAAAATTGCTCACCTTACGATATCCCCTTTCCCTCCCCTACTTTGGTAGAACTGTTTTTATTAAACTTCACGTCATTATAATGATGTGTGCCTTGCTTTCAATTAGAACAGAATAAGGACTTCATCTTAGGCTGTGCCTCAGCATATCAGGTTAAACTTATGTTATAAGGCTCACTGGACTTGGAATGAGATGGGGGGAAAATTAGTTCCACAGATTTTTTTTTTTTTAGAAGGAGCACTGCATGTGGTTGGAAGAAATACTTTGAGAAGCCACTTGGAGGGGATGTTCAGAATTTCAAGAAACATGCTCAGGTAACAATATGCTTAATGGACTTCCCTCTGAGTAACTTGGCTGGATTTAACTAGAGTTTTTGTTGGCTGCGTGGGGCACAGGATTTTTGGGTCAGAGAAAAATTGCCGGAGATGGTGGATAAGAAGCTGAACTCTGTCAGTCACCTTTTTTTATTTTTAACCTCTTATTCATGTAACTCCTCTATAAATAAATGTGGAAGAGTTTATTTTAAAGACTCTCAAATGGAAGGGATGCCAAGAAGTAGCTTTCCCACTGACCTATATGTCTTGATCCAGCCCAAATGTAAGTTCTTTGCATAGTTTAACTTCTCCTGAGCAGTTAGTTAGTTTTTGTGTTTACAGTCTTTGGGCCCTGAAATGAGACATGGCTTCCCTTTCGAGGTGGCTGGAGAAGAGCTTAGAGCAAAATATGCAGTACACATCTCACAAGTGTGCAGGGGTGTTCCCTGGACCCATTTTATGGTCTAACCTTGATTTCCCTTAGCCTCATTTTCCCAGTCATCTTGTCTTAGCAAATAGTATACATCTTTTCAGACAGCTTTCACTCCTTACTACTTTAACTTTTAAATTATTATTTAGAGGTATTTTAAATATTCTCCTTCTCCTCTTTCTCATTCATCTTCCTCTTCTGTGGTATAACTTCATATGAGTAATAACAGTTATTTCATATCCCAAATTAGTGGCATTTGTTTCAAGGGCTTACCTCCACTGTTGTGATTCTACATAAAGTGACAAAGTAACGAAAGGATATATATATCTTGGATAAAAACTCATAATACATATGGTTATGGGGAGAGGGGAGAGATGACGTGCTCAATGAGTTTACCAAAGAGTGAAG
Organism: Murina feae; assembly: GCA_004026665.1. Classification (NCBI taxonomy): domain Eukaryota; kingdom Metazoa; phylum Chordata; class Mammalia; order Chiroptera; family Vespertilionidae; genus Murina; species Murina feae. The sequence continues at coordinate 13,022 of PVJC01005521.1, read as the reverse complement.
TCTGTACTATTATACAAGTAAAGATATACATAGGTAAGCAGCAAGGGATGTTTACTGTATGTGGAGTTTAAAAACACAAGTAAAGCCTACTGCATTTCACCAAAGCAAAAAAAAAAAAAATTAAAAAATATATATATATAATATATATATATATATTTAAAGTAATTCAACATGTAATTAGTATTACTCATTTGTAACATAAATAATAATAAAGTATTGGCCTTAACCTTCTAACTGTATTTTCAAGGCATTTCCCACCAAGATGTCCTAAAGGCACTTTAAACCCAACATCTTCAAAACTGAACTCACATCTCTGGAAGCTCACACCATTCCTCCCTAGTGAATAGCATGGCTGGCCGGGTTCCTCTCTCTTCTTAACCCCTGGACTCCCAGCCATCTAGTCTCCTGCTTAGACATGAACTCTCTGCTGAGTCCAAACTCTCCTCTCTGACACTAACTTAATTTCAGATTCTTTTATCTCTCCCCTTTACCTGAGGTCTCCTGTGGGGTGTGTGTATGCTCCAGGGCCAGGGTGTATACCAGACCATCTTTTGGGTAAGTGAAGAAAATGTTAGAGCTTCTACTTAATATTTTTCTCTCTTCATTTTAACGTTTCTGGTTTTTAAAATGTATACATTATAATATTCATATATACATAAGACTATGTGCTCAACTATTTATAATGGGTTATGCAATCAGAATGGTCTGGGGATGACCAACCTGTTCTATAGCAGTTTGCCACCCTGCCTTCGGTCTAACTTCCCACCATCCTATTTTTCATCTGTGAGCTTACTAGTAAAGTGCTTAGAATAAACTAAGCACTATATGAATGTTAGGTCTGTCATTATTACAATTATTATCATCCTATCCCCAAATTTAATTTTTTGCCACTTAGATCCTTATTACAATGCAATTGGATTTTTACTTAAAAGTCTTAAATAAATAAGTTGATTCTCATGTTCAGATCCTAAGGTTAGCTTCCTGGCTGCTGGTCTGCTTTGCGAGCTCTGTGTGACCCCAGGCTGACACTCTGGACTCTGTTAGAGGAGAAAGACTGCCAAGGTCCAGCACCATAACAAGGTATGTTCCCTCTGCTGCCACCTCTGCCTGGACCACCTCCTAAAACAGACACTTGCCTAAATCCCACAGCTGATCATCGCCACTCCCTAGATAGGAAACTTGTACACTTTAGAATATCTGTAAAATAAAGATCACATTTTCTTGGGAGAATAAAGTATGTTGGAAAGTTGCTACCTAGGATTTGTGGAGTTTTGCCTTCTACTGTATTTGCCGAGAGAAATGAAGGAGAAAGGACAGCAGAGCCTAAGGCTCCAGAGTCAGATGCGAGGATTAAAACCTGTCCCTATTATTTGAAACCATTCCCTATCGGGGGTGATCTTGGTAAATTGCTTCTTGTCACCATGACTCAGTTTTCTTGTCTATAAAAGTGCAGGATACCTGCCTCCTAGGTTAGTAAGATAACACACATAATGCTTTTGGAAATCAACAGGTTTTTAATAAAGATAGCAGTTTTCATTGATGCCATTCTGACCTTCAGAAAGTCTTCCACAGGTGGATATTTGACACATTCTAGTTAGGGAAGACATCTTGAAAGACACACCTGAGCTGAGAACGGACATAAAGTGGAGTGCTACAGGCAGTGACAACAGGGTGCTGTGTACAGAGAGCGAGTTGGGAGGGAGAGACGAAGATAGAAGCTAGGACAGGGTCTTGAGGATGGAATAACTTCTCTTCTTAAGGGTGTTGGAGTTTCAACTACCGCTCAACTGCAACCAACTTTATTTCCATAAGATAGCACATACAAAGATCACTCCATAAAACACTCTGAAAACTAAAGCAGCACCTTTATTTTATACATACAAACAGTATAAAATGTTTATTATGTAAGAGCTGTGTTTTGTTTACAATATATTATATTGCTTCAAGCCAATGCCAAAAGTTCATACATTATATTTCCTATTTTATTGTGTTTACAATATATTATATTGTTTAAATGCCACTCCCACAGTGTTACTTCTCTTTTTTTAATAGTGAATTCTCTGGACTCATGGTAAGGTCAAAATGTATTGAGAGTTTAAAAAGAAGGGCAATTAAAAATGTGACAAATGTCTAAATACATGACAGTAAAATTTGAAATGCTGTAACGTCACAATTAACTGCTTCATCCAAACCCTTGTGATTTATGCTTGTTTGTTCCATTTACCTTCTCTAACGTGCCCCAGCCCTTCCACACCATGGATGCATTGTGATTTTGGAAATTACCTGTCAACTACACACTGAAAAGACAAAATGATAACCTGATCAACTGCCATAATATAAAATCTGTCCCAAAGCACTGAAACTAGAAAATCTATACCATCATGCTACAGATGTACTTAGAAAACTTAAAAGGAAGAGTAAATATCAGCTCGGTGATTTATAATGAAGCTAATAAAATTCAGGCCAGTATTCTTAACTGTAATGAACATTATTTGAACATTCAACACATGAAAGGTTAACAAAGGCTATGAACTTGGTGTAACTTAAAACGTTTCAGATGTCGGAGTTCACCAGATGTAATTGGATTCAGGCGGATCCTGCCGCTCCTCAGCCTTTTTAGGTGAAGGCGTGTGCTGCCTGAGCCCTGCGCCTGCTGGCCTCAGGGCATGCGTGAGGCTGACTCCGTACCCTGCAAAATTATTCACAGCTTAAAAGAAAAGAAACTACAAAAACAGGCTCCTCAGATTCATTATTAGCCATTCCAATGAAATCCATTTTCCCTTTTCAACCCAGAGTGAAAGACCATAGCAACCACAAAAGCTACCTGAAGGGAGAGATGCTACATGTTCAAAATCCCTGTAAAAGAAATCCATTTTACTAGCTCCATCAGCTCCGGCTTCCATGGAATGTCTGCCTCGCTGTATTTTGGCCATGTAGAAACTCCTGATGCAAAGTGTGGATGAATATGATTGAATGGAAGGATCTTCTCCACCCAAGGGCTGGGAATGAGGTAGCGCTGAGATCTCAAATGTAGGGAGACCTTTGCAGAAGGCTTGACTATTGATTCCTTTCACGGCATTGCAAAACTAGCCTCGATGATATAGTTAATATAATAACTTCCACTCTTCATATAGACATGATCAAGCTATTGCACTAATACAAAATAGGGATTTTATAAAAAGAACTTCAACTGCACATTCAGAGAAAGGGTTGTGATTTGGACTGACTCCTTATCAGTGGGGGTTTGTGAGTTTAGTCGAGGTGGGCATGTATCTGTTTCCAGCTCAGTTGTTGGTAAGTAGAGTGCAGCACTGAGTTACACAACTTGAGACCTCCCTGGCTCCTGCTTGGGAACTTCTGGAGGTGCTCGGAGCACCGGCTCATTTCTACTGATTTCTTAAAACTGATCCAAGACAGCAATCACATTGTAAAATCTGCTTCCATCTTCCTGTGCATTAGAGTCAAGTTTGGCATTTCATTTGTTCCTTGTGGTTTTTAAATGCAAGCCTGCCATTAAATACGTACTGAGAACAGAATACTTTGTGCCTGAATATGTTTCTTTGAATTGTCAGTATGTAGGCTAGTAGCTCATGGGACAGCCAAAACATGAGCCAACAATGTGCTGGAGGAAATCCCTACCCTGCCTCTTGCACTGCCACCCATGAAGCCCAAACCTCCCTGCTGGTGAGGGTGAGCCTAAGCAGAGAAGTCTGTCTCCAGTATCCTCCGCCCCATTGAGATGCCTGGGTGCCGGGGACCTCCCAGCGTGTCACTCCACTGGGAATCTGTTCACAGAAAATTCTATGTCTTAGAGCTTCCTTGTTACCACCCTCTAGTCGAAATAAACCTCATTCTTTCTACCTTGATTCTCTTAGGTAATGTATAAAATGGCTGGGTGGCCTCTCCCAAACCCACATTTGCATTTTAATCAAGCGCCAGGGCATCTTCTGGGTGCGCAGTGCTTTCCTCAGAAGGAGGTAGACTGATGACAGAGCTTTCAGCAGCACGGTCTACAAGTGGGGTGCTATCTGAAGTTGGCAGACCTGTCAGAATTGCTCATCTATACTCCACAACACCCTGGCTTGCCTTCTTTTTGGAAGAGTGCCTTGAGTGTCGGCAGGGACAGTGCCCCTCAAACTGTCCTCCCATCACTCTCAGGGGCCACCAGGCTCCAGATGTGAGTCCCAGAGAACCTTTGTAGTTGAATCCTGGGATGGGTGGTCTGACCTCATCCCTAGGACTTCTGGAAAGGTAATCTGATTTTGAGACAAGCCTCACAGTTTGTATCCAGTTTAAGGTAAAACAAAGTGTTTGGTTTACTTTTTCCCAAAATAGCTCTAGGAAAGGTTAGCTGTCTATAGGTCTTTTGGTCCAAAGAAGGTTGCCTGGTACGGTACGTAAGTCCTAACAGGGATACCATTCAACCATCACCACTTGGCTAAAAGGCTATTTTCCAGAGGAGCCACATTCTTTCTAAACTGTGCCCTCCTGAAGCCAATTCAGTCTACCATCCAATCAATTCAGTAGGTGAAAAAGAATGAAGTCAGTGTGTTAGTGTAGCCTAGATCAACCCAACTACCTTAAAATAAATAAGCATGTGTACCTACATATAAGTATTGCATATACATAAGAATAATATAATGTGAGCATTTTAAAATCTGCACAAAAATAAATTTGAGGTTGAAAAATATAAATGTAAATACGTTATCTGTATTAATATGAATAAATTAATATCAGATATATTTTAAAACGAATATATTTTTCTCAGCACCTCTGTTGATCATTTCCACATTTACTGGGCTACATGCTTCACCCTTTGGAGTCTCTTGATCTACAAAAACATCTGATCTGTAAATGATGTGTTCAATTGTATCCATTATTTTGGAGACATGATATGAAGATCAGCGATTTTCAACCAGCATGCCACAAGAATTTTTAAAACATGAAATATCTGACTATTTAGTCAGGGACAGTGACTTCTTTTCCCTTAGATTGTCAAATAAAAAATGACAATAGCCAACACAACTATAACATCTGGTGTGAATGAATCAAAATTCTACCTACTTTTTTTTTGTTAGATGGGCAAAATATGTATTTTTCATGTGCTGCAGAATTTTAGTAATTAGTCTCTGTGTACCATGAGATGAAAAAGGTTGAACATCGCTGTGCTAGATACATGTGGACTTCTGTTATTGCAGAGTGTTATAGGCTAAAAAGTCTTCCTCTCTTGGAAGCAGAGTAAACAGTGGGTCCCACTTAGGAGACTGAGCTCTAGCTGCTGACTGCAGTGAATCTGCATTGTTTCTTTGGTTCACTTGCAAATTGCCTGTCCCTCCCACCAGAATCTGGGCTCCACCCAGCAGAGCCTCCTCTCCCTGTTCACTGGTGTGTCCCCCAGTGTCCAGATTCATGCTTAGCACAGAGAAGATATCGACCTCAGTGAAACAGTTGTGTTTAGCAAGTCTCATTTTGGGTGTAAAATAGGCCAGTGGTTTGTCACCTCAATTGTAGTTTGTTTTTTATCACCAGTAAATTGGCAAAAAACGCAACTCCATCATAGCATCTCTCCCATACTCCTTAACCCTTTCTCTTCCTCAAAAGAACTCATTTAAAACATACCATACCAGTGCAATTTTTTAAAGATTTTAAACAGCAGAACTCTTCATGTTAGATATGCTAGTTGATAAATCTTGAATGATAAAATCAGAGCCATGAAGATACAATTCTACATTTGATTTAAAATCTTACTTTTACTTGTCATTGCTTTCATACTTAATAGACCCGTACTTCCAAATCAACCTGTTTTACTAATTTAATCTAGGAAATCTTTTACAAGGAGGCATTCTCTTTACATTCTCAAGCTTAGGTTAAAGTGTAGAGAGCTGCAGGCAGCAGGAGGAAGCACGGGAGAGAAGAGGCAGAGAAGTTGCTTTAATGAAATGGAAAGCAGGCTGAGTTATGAGCTGTCTTTCAGTCTTTGGAGCCAAGAAACAGACGTGAAAGAGGCCATCTCACTCACTTTTGTTGCAGTGTCTTCCATGCCAGCCTTCCTGACACTGGCATTTGCTGGGCTCATGGCAGGTTCCGTGTGTCCCACAGCCAGGCTCGCAGACAGCTAGAATCAAAGGAGATAAAAAGGATGTTTCGTGAGCTTTCATTTCTCAACAGAAATACACAGCTGTTTTTCTTGCTGTTCTTTAGAATGTGTTAGTGTTGGCTTCATCCCCTCATTTCTTTTTTTCCTGTCAATCTTTAGCTCCAAGTTGGTTTGGGACTTACTGAGAAGGTCCTGAGAGTGATCTTAAACTAAGTTTGATGCTTCTCATTCACAAGAGACACTCCACAGGACTTTGAAACTGCTGGTCAATGGAAGTTTATGTCCCTTAAAGAAAACTCCTAAAAGGTTAAGAAGTTCGTTTGTATGTGTGAATATGTCTAACTTTTTATACATGTGTGGATTGCATACGACGTTTTTAGTCCACATAAAGGAAAACTGTGTGTCAGGGAAGGAAGGTTCATGTCTAGGTAACATGCAGCAGGCACAGAAGTTATGTAGAACAAGGCTATGTCTACTTTCATAACCCCTTTCCCAGACCCGTGTGTACGGGGTACTTACGCTTTGAACAGAGGTCTCCTTGGTAACCTTTGGAGCACTTACATTTGCTTTTACCAATGCATTTACCTCCATTTCGACAGGGTTGTGGGCATTTGCCTGAAACAGAGAAGAATGCAAGTAAGCAAGGAATTCCGTGTTTCGTTCACAGGTAATTACATTTTTCAAAGAAACTGCCAGGCTTTGGGAGGATAAAGCTACTAAATGGCAGTTATTTCCATTTATTTCAGATTTAATCAGTAGTTGATCCTGTTTGAATATTTTTTTGGAACAAATAGGCTAGTATTTTTACTTATAATTTTGAATATATATCTTTTACAATTAATGCATTGCTCAAATGCTATCTTTACATTACTTTTTCACAAACGATATTTTAATTGATTCATAAGCCCTTATAATTTAAAATATACTAACAGCTGAGATATGATGACCCTGTAAATGAGCTTTCCTTTGCGTTCTTAAAGCAGGCTGACACCTGTACCTGATAGCATCTGTCTTAGCCTAAGATTCTCCAGAAAGGAGGGCTTACATGCACATAGTTTATTTGGGGAAGTGATCCTAGGAAACAGAAATGGGGCATGGGAAGAGTGGAACAGGAGGGAAAGCCAACACAAAAGTATGTTTGTAAGTGGGGCATCACTTTGGCAATCAGGTTCTACCCTACTGCGTCCTGCTGAGGGGCCCTGTAGATATGGCATCTTCAAGTCTCCTCAAAGAAGGAAAAGGGGAGCATCTATTCATCAGCAGCTCTGTCCCACTGGTCAAGGGTTAACCCACAGGATAACTTCCTTGTGCTTCCATTCTGCAACTGTGTCAGTACAGGTGGTATTTTTTAGGACTCGGGGGAGTATGAGTTGAAAGCAAGAGAACTGGAACAGCTAAGATGAGGTACAATCAGGTTATTCGTGTGAAAATCAAGTTGTCACAGTAGTGGCTGGAGTGAAAGGCTGGCTGAGAAGGATGTCAGAGGGGCACAAAAAATGCCTTGATACCACACCTGTGCATTTTTCTGGAATGTCTCAGATCTTAATGATACATTCTTCTTTTTTTCAAAAAAAAAAAAATCCATATGCCAAATGAGCATTGCTAATGTTTTCACAGATCTTTGAATCACAGGATTTTAGAACTGAATAGGACCTTAGATGTAAAAATTATATAATAATTTTCTTTTTACTCCAGAAGCTACTTATTATCCCTCTACAACCTAGAATTTTCCATTGTAAGGCTGAATTTTTTTAAGAAGTACAAGACGAAGGTTTGTCCACCCAGAGCTGAATCCACATCCTGTAACTGGCACAATGATGTTGCAAAGAGAGGAAACAGCCAGTAGATTTTGGTAGTGGGGGAGTTTGGATATACATATTTTTGTTATTGTTCTTCTTTTCCACTTTAGCAGAATACTCACTGCAAAGGCCTCAATACATAAGGAGAAGAAATTAAATCTTTATCCTAAAATAACAACCCACCTTTCCTTCTTAAAATTCTTTTATGGTCCAATGAAGCTTTGAAACAAGTGAACTACTATAATAGTTTACCAACAAGCACTATGCTTAACACACATGAAATGAATTCCATTATGAAATCATTTTGCTAAAAACACACTTTCCTTTTCCTTTTCCTTATCCAAAAGGACTTTCTTCACATATAAACCAAAGGAAGCAGCATTTGGTCATGGTGAGACAATATAGACTTAATGTTGAGATGTTAGAATCTCTCAAAAACCTGAGATGCCATTGGACCTTTAAGTTTTTCTGATACATGGGGTGTTCCAGAAATAGGGACAACCTTAACAATTAGAACAACCTTAATAATAGAATACCACCTTATTGTTGAACATTAAAAACCCAAAAGGGTCCTTTTTGCTATGTTTGTTTACAAAGAATAACACTTACTATTTGGTTAAGATCCTAACCTTTCTCTAAAGAAAAGGAATACCTAACTCTGAATTTTTTGTTTTCATTTTTAAAAATCTGACTCTATCATATACACAAAATTGGATCATATCACAGTATTCTGCAATGCCCTGAGGTTTTTCAAGACAGCAAGATGTGGGACAATAATTATATGACAGAAAAGATTGAGTACTTATTGTGAAATACTCGATAAGCCCTACTGAAACCATGTTCTATGAGAAGTGAATGCGGTCACATAGAGAATGATTGGTGGAGAGAACTTTTTCGTGGACTCCCTGGGCCTTATGTTTCCTTGGCAAGAGGTTCCCTGCAGCCAGGAAGGAAGACGTTCTCTCCTGGTTATCACAGGACAGAAATGTGACTTCAGGCAACTGTTAGAAGGCCACTGCTAGATCAAACCTCATGAAGCCAAAATGTCATGAAGATTGATTGTTTTAAAATTCAGAGGCTCAGAAGTATCTTTAGTATTGACTTCTTTTTCCTGAAAATATTTTATAATCAAATTGTATCCATTAGTCAGTGGAAAAGTGAGTCAACTTGAAAGATTACCAAAAAGAGGCCAAGGATTGCTAGAGACAAACAGATCTGATTAAGTTTGAACAGTTAGCATTTTTGGTGAATGAATCCAGTGAGAACAATGAAATATTGACAAAATAAAGCATTAAACTTCCTCCACCCACTGGATTGTGGGACACCTTCAATTTGCTACTCCCCTTCACATAGAAAAAAATGAGAAAGGTTTACAGTAATTACCAATAGTCATCATCTCTGGGTTTTAGGATTATGGATGATTTGTGATTATTTCATTCAATACTCTAAAATTTTTACAGAGAACTTTTTATAATCATAAGAACCTGTGAAGTTATTTTAAAAACCCATTTACCATACAGTATAAATAATTTGTGTGGTCTTTTTAATTGAAGATTCCTTAAAAATTTTAGGAAAATCTAAACATCTCAAATAGTAATAAATATATATTACATCCAGATACCTCTACTCATGGTCTTATTTGTTAACCTACAAATGTTTCTCATAATAAAGTCAGAATGAAATTTGAGAGGATATCAATCCTAATAGAGGCCAGAAAAAAAGAAAATATAGATAATATCAATATATACTTTCACTTAAAAAGATCATAAATAACAAGTATTGGCAAGGATGTGGAGAAATTGGAACGCTTGCACCTTACTGGAGGGAATGTAAAATGGCACAGCCTCTTTAGAAAATAGTTTGGCAGCTCCTCCAAAAGTTAGATATAGAATTAACATACGGTCTGGCAATTCTAGTTTTAGAGACCCAAGAGACCTGAAAACATACATTCACACAAAACTTACACATGAATGTTCATATAAGCATTATTCATAATAGCCCCAAAGAGGAAACAAATGTCCATCAATTGATGAATGGGTAAATAAAATGAGGTTGATATAGCAATACAATGGAATATTACCCATAAATTAAAAGGAAGCATGATATACGCTACAGTATGGAGGAACCTTGAAAATATCTTGCTAAGTGAAAGAAGTCAGACAGACACAAATGGCTGTATGTTATATGATTATATGAGTAGGAATAGGAAAATCTAGAGACAGAATAGGAAAATCTAAAGACAGAGAATGTAGATTAGTGGTTTCCAGGGTCTTGAGAAGAGAGAAATAAGGAGTGACTGCTAATGGGTACAGGGTTTCTTTTCGGAGTGATGGCATGTGTTGGTATTAGCTAGAAGTGCTGCATGATTTTGTGAATATACCGAATTGCATACTTTACAATGGTAAATTTTATGGTAAACTATATCTCAATTAAAAATAATTCATAAAATAGTAGCATTATTTAAATCAAGGAAGTGTTTCATCAGTGGCCCAGCTATGAGAGAATACTCCAGAATTCAAAGAATTACAAAAGATTGTAAAGCAGTAATTATAGTTGGAAGTTACTTCTTCCATTTGCTTTTAAATTTTCTCTTAATTTCTCCTTTATTTTCTGAGGTATACCATAAAAACACATGTTGTTATTTTTTTAAAAAAAAGAATACATAATTAAACTTTTTGTCTCTATTACACCAGAGGTACTTCTGTTCGAGACCTATTTCCACCTTTTTCTGGTAATGTGGCTCCTGTAATTGAAACAAAAAATTTCCTAAAAGGATTTGAATATTATTTATGATAGGAATAATCAGGAGCTTTCAAAGGCCCTCATTTTTGGTGCAGATAGGGAAAAAAAAATAAAATAAGAATAGAAAACATTGTCACTGCCAATGGAAAGGTCGTAAACCTGATAGCATGAAAGGGCACACTTATATGAAGAGAAATGAGCCCATAAAACAAAGATTCATAAACATCAACCAACTAACTATGCAAAGTCTGAGAGTAAGTACAGGGCAAAATTGAGAGGAGTGAGCTCACAGATATCTTTATCAGGGCTGGGTCGCTAATAAGAACAGAACCACATCCTGACAGATAATTACATGTTCTATGGAAACTTCAGAGGTATTTCATGTGAACTCTATAAAAAATGGTTACTTCATCTAGTATTCATTAAAGAACAAAAACCCACAAATAAATTAGAGGTTGAAAGTTAAAATAGGAAGTCAGTTTTATTCCATTTTGAACCCACAACTTCAGAAACTTCGACTGTACCAAACTCAGTGGTGTTCTGCAGATATAATGTGTCTGGAAATGAAAATGCCATATTCCAGAACCTCCAGAAAGGCAGGGACACAGCACCCTCCGCAGACAACGCTCGCGTTGCTTTTGTGCCTTCCTAGGCAGAGCTTCCATGTTATCTGCCTTCTGGATCATAAAGCCACCTAGAATGGGGTTGGCTCATTTCTGAGTTTAATAGAGAACGTCAGTGACTTGGTGAGGATTACATGGATGGTAGGTGGCAAAGCCAGGACAGGCGGTTTGATGTCCTGATTCCCAAAACAATGATTATCTACCACATTCTACTTGTAAATTTTTACTTTTTGTATTGGAACATGGCTAAAATATAGTGAAGGCATAACATACCCCAATCTTAAGTTTACAGCTCAAGTAAACTTTTTTTACATAAATAAAACACTCATGTGACACTTCATCAATCAAGACACAGAACTTTTTGGCAGCCCATCAAGTTCCTTTGTGCTACAATCACTACCCTGGTTTCTACCATCATCCATTAGTTTTGACTGTTCTTGAACTTCATAAAAATGGAATCATGCAGTATGCATGTTTTTATGTCTAGCTCCTTTTACTTAACTAACATCTGTGCGAGTCATTCATGTTGTGGTGTGTGCTATTAGTTTGTTCTTTATCGTTGGCACCCTTTTTTCTCCTTTTTCTTGAGTCTGCCCTTTTCTCTTAGATGGGCTACTCAGCCTGGGAACCCATCTAAGAGAAAAGTTTGGGAAATGTGGCTGTGAGTAGCAGAGAAAAGACTCTGTTGTGTACAGGTAGGTGAGCAAATGCCAGCTGTCCCAGAGCTCTGGTCTACATCTCTAGGCTGAACTACAGGCTCTGCACATGAGAGGTGGTCAACATCACCAAGAACAATGCAACATGCTGAGTAGCCCACACCCAGAGGTAGCTGAGTCAGAGAGCCTTCGCTCTGAGTCATCTGAGCTGAGCTATGTCACCCTGCCCCACCATTAGCCAAGTGAATGGGGGCTGAGTGTAGTGAAAATAAGCCACTGGCCTGAACCTTGGACAAGCTATTCATTGTCTCTGGGCTTCAGGTTGCTAACATAAAAGATTAGATGGAGTTGCCAAGGTCCCTGAAAATAAAAGAGAATGCAGAAAGCCAATACTCACTTATTTCACACTGTTCTCCCTCTAGTCCTGGAGGGCAAATACACTTTCCAGGGTAGAAACAGGTCCCTCCATTAAAGCAAGTAGTTGAGCAGTTCGCTGTGAGAATGATCACAGGGTATTGCATTAGACAGTAGGTTAGATCTAAAGAAGTAAAAACTTCACTTACAGTTAGGTGATACTTTGGAGGCATCTGTTTCTCACCCATTTACTTACGTAGTAATGTGCACCACTTTTCAAATACAGGAATTGGAACCAACCGCCTGACCATATGCAGACTCCAACAACATAATAGGATGCCATGCGTGTTATATAGTACCCACCCCGAGGGGTTACATCTTAGTAGAAAGAGGTACATTGTGTAAAAAAATTTTTATTTTCTTATAAATATCTATATCCTTAAAAGAAGACCACTATAAATCCCCTGCATTTTTCTAGAAATTAAAACACTGCTTTCATGTAAAACAAACATAAAGCTATGTGGATATGATAGAAATTTTGCATGATTTTTAAAGGTAAAATGTTACCCTTCAAAGAAATTTGTTTGGACTACGTCTTCAGCCTTCACCCTACCCAAATCTCTCTGCCTGCCTGATCACGCCTAACTGCCTCTTCCTGCTTGCCTGATCACCCCTAACAGCCCTCCCTTGCCAACCTGATCACCCCTAACTGCTCTCCCCGTCTGATCTCACCCCCAACTGCCCCCCCCCC
>PVJC01005520.1:0-58777 GCA_004026665.1 Murina feae | reverse complement strand
GCGCGCCTCCGTACCTCTGTACTTTGCTTCCGCTGCTGCTCTGAGTCTCAGACTCTTCTCTGGTTGTAGGATTTTCACTCAGCCAGCCGTCCTGCGGGTGCGAGTGGTGTCCGTGTGTTCTTTTCGTGGTTTTTCTGAAATAGTTGTTCACAGCTGCATATGCGGTGTCTACCCTATGCCGCCATCTTGTTTCTGTCCCCAAAGGTATTTTCTAACCATGTCTGTTATAAATTCAGCACAGCAGCTTTTCTTCTCAGTAGGAAATGGCGCTGTGGACATTTGAGCAACGTTGTGTTCCTTTTCATTTGCTCGGAACTACTTTTGTCCTTATGCTAAGATATAAGGAAACAGCACTCACAGGCTTCCTGTATATTCTTCCAGGATACATCTTCTGGGGGTCCAGCACGAGCTTATCCAGTCGGTGGCCTTTGCTATTACCTGTCCCCCCCGGAATCTTTTGGCTCCGTGTTAGAAGACCCTGTCCATGCCGTTGTATACATAGTGTTCATGCTGGGCTCGTGTGCATTCTTCTCCAAAACATGGATCGAGGTCTCAGGCTCCTCTGCCAAAGATGTAAGTATAAGTTACAATTTAATTAAACCAGGAAACAGGAGCTCTCGAGAGGCATGTCCTTGGTGTAAGTGGTCTGTGAATACCTGCAGCCGCTTCCTCCTGATGAGGCCAAAGTGCTTATGGCCATAGACGAGCCCAGGGGTAAATTACTGCTCACTTGGGGAGGTGGAGCCAAACTAAAACTAGCCTTTGTCATCCGACTTCTCTGGAGCATTAAGTCATCTGGATGAATATGACTGGGATGCTAAAGAAGGAAACCTATTCAGCGCCACTATGAAATGTCTACCTGGCTTTCAATTTCAAACTTAAAATGGAACATTGTCTTTGGGCATCTTGCAGGTTGCAAAGCAGCTGAAGGAGCAGCAGATGGTGATGAGGGGCCACCGAGAGACTTCCATGGTCCATGAACTCAATCGGTGAGGCTGGCTCTCGGTCCTAGTGGTTTCTCATAGTTGTAGTTTTCTTACACATCAAGTGTCTTGATAAAGCTTAGAGATTTCTAGTTAATTAAATCTTATCCAGGATAGAAAAGGTACCTGTGTCCACAAGAAAATCAGCATTGCCAATCCCTAGCAAGGTTGGTAGACAATTTTGTTCACTCTCTTAATGAGAATTCTCTGAAGACTCTAGATTTACAGCACATTGTTCAGGAGACTAAAATGCAAGCCACATAAGAACTTTTAAACTTTCTAATAGTCTCATTTAAAAATTTGTAATTAATGTAAGGAAAATCATTAAATATTTTATGTCCTTGTCTTCAAAATCTAGTGTGACAACTTTAATATCTCAACTTGGACTAGTTATATTTCACTAGTCACAAGTGGCTTTTGTGTCCACTTACTGGACAACACAATAACCCTAATCTAGACCTAACGGTATGTGAGTTTCAAGGAGGTAGCAGAATGACCTCTATAGGACTTAGGTTCCTAAATAAGAGGTAAGTAGGCAGGTAGCCTGAGTCATGGGTGGGCCACGCTACAGGTATTTATGTGGTGGCACCTTGCTGACTCATCTCCTCCTCCCCAGCTACATCCCCACTGCTGCTGCCTTCGGAGGGCTGTGTATTGGGGCCCTCTCTGTCCTGGCTGACTTCCTGGGTGCCATCGGATCTGGAACTGGGATCCTCCTCGCGGTCACAATCATCTACCAGTACTTTGAAATCTTTGTAAAGGAGCAGAGTGAGGTTGGCAGCATGGGGGCCCTTCTGTTCTGAGCCATGTCTCCCCTGGACCAAGAAGAGGAGCCATACTCTGGAGTTGCCAAGGAAGGGAGCAACGAATCCAGCACGGGGTACTGCTATGGCATGTGGACCTTTAATTTTTTTTTTTTTTAATTTCATATTCTTTCATTCCACTTTGTAAAGTGCTAGAAATTTCCAATTTGAAATTTTGCTTTCTATCCTGGCATTGGCAAAATAACCATAGAAGTGAGGTTTTATTCACCTGATGGCCAGAGGTTAGGAGGATAAATGACTGCACTCATGTGTCCATGTAACCTTGTTTTAACCTTTGCACCTTCTCAGTGCCGTAGGTGGCTGCAGTGGTACCAGCGGTTCCCTAAAAGGGAATAACTTATTGGTTAGAAGCACAAACATTGTTGAAAGGACTACATTTCACTGTGGTAGTAGGTGTGAGGCTGGGAGCAGACCATGTGTTTCCTGGTAGATGTGGGAGACTCATTAGCATGTCGCCTCATGGTCAGGGGTAGGAACAGCTACTTAAAACTTGTTCTCTGGACGACACAATTGTCTTCTCTTTTAAAAGTAGTTTTTAAAAGAGGATGAATTTCCTGGCAGACACTTTTGGGCTATCTTTTTATCCTCATATGAGGATATGTTTATTGATTTTTAGAGAGAGAGAAACATCCATCTGTTGCCTCCCGTAAATGCTCCAACTGGGGATTGTACCCACAACCTTTTTGATGTACGGGACAATGCTCCAACCTACTGAGCCATCAGCTGGGGCGAGTTGGGATTCTTTAGCTTATAAAGTTGTGCGTGGCCAAGCTAGGCACACTTTGTGTGGTGGATGCTGAAGTGATATCTGTCTAGTTCTTCCAGTTGTCACTGGACCTGGTCCCCTGCGGTTCCTTCACTGCCCACTCAGCCCTAGCAAGGGGCACTGTGGCAGGTGGGTTCACAGGCACCACTGTTCTCCCTCGGCTTCCCAGGAAAGAAGGGCGTAGACCTGAGGTCTGTGGTGCGGTTCGGGTCAGAGCTGTATGTTGCTTTCATGTTTGATGTAAGACACACTGTGATGTGTGAAATGAGTTTTGTTTGCGATAACAGGTCATCTAGGCCTTAGGAATTGGAACATTTTTTAAGGCCTTTAGGGAGGTCCCTCTCTAGGACAAGTGCCTAGCAGTGTTTGGCAGCAGGGACAGCGAGTAAGGGCTGTGGGATTCTTCTGGAGGGCACCCCAGAGGGGAGCACCAGCCCTGTGGAGAGCAGTGCCCCTCCAGCAGCAGGTACACACTGGCTTCTGAAGCACAGAGAGGTGGCTATGAGTTAGTATACGTGGCAAACTTGACACCCGAGTCAGGAGGGCTCCCCGGAGTTCTCACTGGCAGTGCAACCAAAAGCCAGACCGACCAAGGGACAAGAAGTAACCACTTAAAACCACCCAGCAAGTCAGCCACAGAACCTGACGGGCCTGTCCACCCCCCCAGTCCAGGGCATACCACCACGTCACACGCGGCCTTGTCAGACCCAGTCCTGAGCCGAGACCTCTGCTACACTTGATCTCCTCGGCCCCACCCATAGGAATCCTGCAGCCTCGATGCAGGAGCCCCGCAGCCCTGCCTGCAGCCTGTAATCATCAGCAGGGCCCTGTAGGGCTCAGGCCCAGGCTCTGGTTAATGACCACAGTGGTTCGGGGCTGACCTCAGCTTCCAGGGACTGTCACTGTGGACGCCAAAATGGCATAACTGAGATAAGGTGAAAAAGTAACAAATAAAGCCAACGTTTTACAAGCCTTTTGTTCCTGTTCTTTTGGTTTTCAAGACCCTTTATTCCCCAGAAGGCCTGTGAGAGAAGATAGCTGAGGCTTGGTTGGGAACTGATTTTTTAAAAAATACATTTATTGACTTCAGAGGGGAAAGGAGAGGGAGAGATAGAAACATCAATGTTGGGAGAGTATCATTGATTGGCTGCCTCCTGCACGCACCCCACTGGGGATCGAGCCCGCAGCCCAGGCATGTGCTCTTGACTGGAACTGAACCTGGGACCTTTCAGCCCACAGGCCGATGTCTATCCACTGAGCCAAACTGGCTAGGGTGGGTCCTGATTTTTTTACAGGGTACCCAAGGTCTCCCTAGGTGCAAGTTCCTCCTCAGAAAGACATTTTGCCTGGAAAACTTTCTTGTGGTAGTATCAATCATATGCTCAGGATTTTGGTAATTTGAAATACAGGAGATTAAGCAGAAATCCTGATTCTGGGCCAGTGTGCAGACTGCTTGAGCCTCTCCTAGGACTTCAGGAATGTGTCACAAGGTGCAGAATCTTCCCAGCAGAAGCCTATGGCCCCAGGCCTCCCATCCCTTTTAGTCCAGACCAAGGGGTGCTATTGTTGCCCTTGGCGGAGACAATAGGCATCAGTACACATCCACTCACTGACCAGGAGAGTTTCACTTACCCCTGGACCACAGCATCATGTGGACAGCAGTGGCAGGCATGCCGGCTGCTTCCCTAGAATGTGCCATGCCGAAAAGTCTTCCAGTGGTTTTCACTCAGAGCCAAATGACAGACTGTGTCCAGGGTAAAGGGAGAAAAACCGCCCGTTCACCCAGATTTCAAAGCTGACATGCTTGTCATGGACAAGGCCTCACCCGAGCCCTGTGCCACCACTAGGTGCATCTTGTTTCCTCAGTGATCCATGATGGAGGCCCTGAGGCAGGAGCCTGGCTACGGGGGAGTCCTGCCCACCTGTCACCATGCTCACTCAGGTGGCGTTGGCCAGGGCAGGCTATCCCTCTGGGGCCACTTGAGGGACAAGTGTTGGGGCATGGCCCTATGGAGGCCATGTACTGTGAGACCGCAGCAGAACAAGATGTGCAGCCAGGCTGCCCTGTGCTCCCTCTACACTTGCCGGCCAAAGGGATGGGCTCAGATGCAGGGCAGGAGCCAGTAAGCAAGCACTGCAAAGGGTGGAGATAGGCCCGTGTTCTGTTTGGACCTACAGAAACCCAGAAAACCTTCCAGGGAAGCACTACATCTTCTCTTGCCTGTGCCTATGGCCAGACCAACCTCACCTGGGAACTGAGTCAACGGAACCCACAGGTGAGCAGCCACATACATTGTTTTGGTGTCAGGCTCTGCCTTAGCTCACTGTGACACCAGGCTGGCCCCCCTGCACCTCACTTCCCACTTGTGCATGAGAAGTTGAACAGTGACTCCTAATCATCATGGGAGTAATGATTCTGTGAAGCAAGCGCTGTGATAGCTACCAAACTATGATCTCATCTATCACTCCCATGCCCTAGCTGCTAGAGGCCTTGGGAGGAAACCTCTTGTTCTGGTTTTCTAGGTGCAGACATAGAATATGGCCAGAAGTTACACAGCCACATAGCAGCAGAGCCACGACAAAATGCTCAAGGCCCTCTTCCTCTACTCCAAGATCCTGCTTGGCTGCTGGGCCTGTTTGCAGGTACCTTTGTTATGGCCTTGCTGGGAAAGGAATGAGGGGCTCAGGGAACATAATCCACTCCTAGGAGCCTCCCCATGCAGCCTGTGGCTGAGTCCCTGCAGGGAAACTGCCTTAGCTTGGGGCCCCGCTCCAGTCCTAACACTTTCCTCTACCTGCTGACACCCACTCCCTCATGTCCCTCCCCAGCAAGGCTATCATTTAAAATTAAAGGCAAGATAAAGAATTTCCCAGACAATGAAAAGTTAAAGGAGTTCATCACTGCCGAACCAGTATTACAAGAAATGTTAAAGAATCTTTAAGCCTGGCTGGTGTAGATCAATGGTTAAGCATTGACCTATGAACCAAGAGGTCACAATTTGATTCCCAATCAGAGCACATGCCTAGGTTGTGGACTGGTCCTCAGTGGGGAATATGCAGGAGGCAGCCGATCGATGATTCTCATCATTGATGTTTCTATTTCTCCCTCTCTCTTACTCTCTGAAGTCAATAAAAATATATATTTGATTAAAAGAACCTTTAAGAAAAAGGAAAAAACATAAATATGAATAATAAAATGGCAATAACTATGTACCTAAATATAAATGGACTAAATGCACCAATCAAAAGGCAGGGTAGCTGAATGGATAAGAGAACAAGACTCATTCATATGCTGCCTACATGAGATCCTATTCAGATCGAAAGACACACAAACTATAAGTAAAGGAATGGAAAAATGAAAATGAAAAAACAAGATGACTTATATTAGACAATAGACTTTAAAGGCTATTATAAAAGACAAGCACATTACATAATGATAAGAAACCAATCCAACAAGAGGATATAATCTGTAAACTTTTATGCATCCAACATAAGAGCACCTAAGTATATAAGGCAGACATTGATGGACATAAAGGGAAAAATGACAGTAATGCTGTCATAGTAAAAAAATTAACACTCCATTAACATCAGAAAATCAACAAGGTAACAGCAGTCTTAAATGACACATTAGACCAGATAAATTTAATATATTTTTAAAATTTATTGATTTTTTTACAGAGTGGGAAGGGAGAGGGATAGAGAGTCAGAAATACCGATGAGAGAAACATCGATCAGCTGCCTCCTGCACACCTCCTACTGGGGATGTGCCCACAACCAAGGTACATGCCCTTGACCACAATCGAACTTGAGACCCTTCAGTCCGCAGGCCAACGCTCTATCCACTGAGCCAAACCAGTCAGGGCTGAATTTAATATTTTTAGAACATTTCACAAAACTGCAGAATACACATTTTTTTCAAGTTCATATGGGACATTTTCCTGGACAGACTGTAAGTTAGGTTACAAAACAAGTCCCAATAAATAAGATTGAAATCATATCCAGCATCTTACCTGACCATAACAGTATAAAACTAGAAATCAATTATAAGAAGAAAACGGAAAAACACACAAACACATGGAGACTAAATAGTATGCTATTAAACAATGAATGGGTTAACAATGGGAAGAAAAGGAAATCAAAAGATAATGAGACAATTAAAATGAAAACACAACAACCCAAGATCTATGGGACACAGTGAAAGCAGTCCTAAGAGGCAAATTCACAGAAATACGGGCCTATAAACAAGAAAATATCTCAAATACACAAGCTAACCTTAAAACTAAAGCAACTAAAAATAAACAACAAACACCAAAGTAGAAGGAAGAAAATTATTAATAAAGAGCAGAACAGAAACAAGTAAAATAGAATTGTTAAAAAAATACAAAAGAAGGATAAATAAAACCAAGAGCTGGTTCCTTGAAAAAATAAACAAGATTAATGAATTTTTAACTGGACTCATCATGGGAAAAAAAACAAAAAACAGTGAGGAGTCAAATAAAATTAGGCATGCCCTAGCTGGTTTGGCTCGGACTGAAGGGTCCAGGGTTGAATCCGGTCAAGGGCATGTAACTTGGTTGCGGGCACATCCCCAGTAGGGGGTGTGCAGGAGGCAGCTGATTGATGATTCTCTCTCATCGATGTTTCTAGCTCTCTATCCGTCTCCCTTCCTCTCTGTAAAAAATCAATAAAATATTAAAAAAAAATTAGACATGATAAAGAAGTGACAGCTGACACCACAGAAATGCAAACAATTATAAGAAAATACTATGAACAATTATATGACTACAACTTGAACAACCTGGAAGAAATTAATAAATACCTGGAAACACATTTTTTTCCCAAAGCTAATTGAAGAAGAAACAAATCTGTACAGACTGATTACTATCAATGAAATCAAATCAGTAATCAAAAAACTCCCAACAAAGTCCTAGACCAGATGGTTTCACAGGTGAATTTTAACAAGCATTCAAAGAAGAATTAACACCTATTCTTCTCAAACTATTCCAAGAAATTCAAAAGGAGGGAAGGCTCCCAAGGGCATTATATGAGGCCACCAATATTCTGATTCCAAAACCAGACAAAAACATTACAAAAAAAGAAAATTATTATCCATAAGAAACATAGATGCAATAATCCTCAACAAAATATTACCAAACAAATTCAGCAATACATTAAGAAGATCATACACCATGATCAAGTGAGATGCAAGATTGGTTCAATATCTGTCAATTAATATGATACACCATAGAAACAAAATGAAGGATAAAAATCACATGATCATATCAATAGATGCAGAAAAATCCATTTATGAAAAAACTCAGCAAAGTGGAAATACAGGGAACATATGTCAACATAATAAAAATCATATATAACAAACCTACAGGTAACATCATACTCAATTGGGGAAAAGCTAAACTTTTTTAAAAAATGTTTTTATTGATTTTGAGAGAGAGGAAGGGCGGGGGATAGAGAGAGAAACATCAATGAGAGAAAAACATCAACAGTCAGCCACCTCCTGCACGCCCCATACTGGGGATCTGGGGATTGACCCTGCAATTGGGGCATGTGCCCTGACCAGGAATTGAACTGGTGACTTCTTGATTCCTGGGTTGATGCTCAACCACTGAGCCCCACCAGCTGGGCTAAAGCTGTTTTCTTTAATATCAGGAACAAGTTAGGGTTGTCCACTTAACCACCTTTCCTAATATAGTGTTGGAAGTCCTAGCCACAGCAATCAAACAAGAAAAATAAATAAAAGGCATCCAAATTGGAAAGTAAGAGTAAAACTGTCATTATTTGCATAAAAACAGACCTATAGTGCAAGGGAACAGAATAGAGAGCCTAGAAATAAACCCATGCCTATATGGTCAATTAATATTTGACTAAGGAGGCAAGAATATATAATGGAGCCCTGACTGGTTTGGCTCAGTGGATAGAGTGTTGGCCTGCGGACTGAAAGGTCCCAGGTTTGATTCCAGTCAAGGGCATGTACCTTGGTTACGGGCACATCCCTAGTGAGAAGTGTGCAGGAGGCAGCTGATGGATGTTTCTCTCTCATCGATATTTCTAACTCTCTATTTCCCTTCCTCTCTGTAAAAAATCAATAAAATATATTTTTAAAAAAGAATATACACTGGAGTAAAGATAGTCTCTTCAATAAATGGTATTGAGAAAATTGAACAGATACATGCAAAAAAATTGAAACTAGACCACTTTCTTACACCATATTCAAGAATAAACTCAAAATGGTTTATTTTGTATACAACAAACAAAAACCATAGGCAGCAAACTAACATCACTCTTAGTAATATTTTTTCCTGATGTTTCTCTTAGGAAAGGAGATACAAAAGAAAAAACATAAACAAACGGGAATAAATCAAACTAAAAAGATTTTACACAGCAAAGGAAACCATCAACAAAATGAAAAGACAACCTACTCAATGGGAGAACATTTGCCAATGATACATCTGATAAGGGGTTCATATCCTAAATTTATAAAGAACTCAGACAACTCAACACCAAAATAATCCAATAGAAATATGAAAAGATGCTCAAGGTCACTAATTAAAACTACAATGAGATACCACCTCACACTTGTCAGAATGGCTATCAATAAATCACCACACAAGTGTTGACAAGGATGTGGAGAATAGGGAACCCTCCTGCACTGTTGGTGGGATTCCAAATTATTGGAACCACTGTAGAAAACTGGAGGTTCCTCAATAAATTAAAAACAGAACTACCTTATGACCTAGTGATTCTTCTGGGTACATATCCAAAGAAATCCAAAACAGTAATTTGTTAAGATAGTTGCACCCCTATGTCCATTGCAGTGTTATTTACCAGAGCCAAGATATGGAAGCAACCCACATGCCCATCAATAAACAATTGGATAAGAAGTGGTACATATATGCAATAAAATATTAGCCTTTAAAAAGAATGAAATCATACCATTTGTGACAACCTAGATGGACCTAGAGGGTATTATGCCAAGTGCTATGTGACAGAGAAAGACAAATACCATATGATTTCACTTATATGTGTAATTTAAAGAACAAAATAAACAAAACATACAGCCTCATAAATACAGAGAACAAACTAAGCATTGCCAGATGGAAAAGTACTAACTGGTAGTTACAAAGTAGTCACCAGGATGTAAAGTCAATATACTATAGGTGATATAGTCAATAGTATTATAATAACTAGGTATGGTGCCTGTTGGTACTAGAATTTTTGAGGGGATCACTTCATAAATTATACGATTATTTAATCACTGTGCTGTACACCTGAAACTAATATAAAATAATATTGAATGTCAACTGTAATTAGAAAATAAAAAATTTTAAATATTACAAACAAATACTGTAAGTAATTGAATATTTGCTTAAATATTTAGGGATGTAGCCTGGCTAGTGTAGCTCAGTGGTTGAGCATCCACCTATGGCCCAAGAGGTCACAGTTCCGTTCATGGTCAGGGCATATACCCAGGTTTTCAGGTTAGATCCCTAGTGGGGGGTATGCAGGAGGCAGCCGATCAATGATTCATTAATGTTTCTATCTCCCTCTCCTCCCTTCCTCTCTGAAATCAATAAAAACATATATTTTAAAAAATATGTAGGTAGGTAGTGTATTGAAGTCTGCAACTTTGAGATGAATAAAAGATGATTGGATAAAAATGGGAGAAGGATGGATAGTTTCTAGGCGTTAGGTATGCAGTTTGCCACCAAGCAATTCCTGCAATGTTGAAATTTTCCATAAATGCTGGGAATGCATGTGTATTGGCATAGGACATCCCTGGAGGGGTGCCTCTGCTGTATAATTCAGCTTGCTTCTGGAGAGAGAAACAGGATGAGGGCAAGGGAAAAGGAGATTCACTGTACTTTTTTTAAAAATATATTTTATTGATTTTTTACGGAGAGGAAGGGAGAGAGATAGAAAGTCAGAAACATCGATGAGAGACACATCAATCAGCTGCCTCCTGCACACCTCCCACTGGGGATGTGCCCGCAACCAAGGTACATGCCCTTGACCGGAATCGAACCTGGGACCTTTCAGTCCACAGGCCGACGCTCTAGCCACTGAGCCAAACCGGTTCCGGCAGATTCACTGTACTTTTACGTTTTGAACCATGATGTGCATTATCCGTAACATTTTTCCCCTTTTTAAATTAAAATCCCAGCTCAGGAAGCTATTCCTGAACGCTCTTTTCCAATAGGCATGTTGGGGCACGTTGGCTCCCTCCCTGCCCGCCTTGGCACCCTGGCTGGACTGCGGGGAAGGGAGCTAGGGCTGTGGCTAGGACGCCAGACTGCACTCCGGGTTTGGTCACCCCCCCAGGCCCGGAGGTGTGGCCCGGCAGGTCCCCAGTTGTACGCCTCGTTCAGCAAGGGGGCGCTGTGGCCTCGCAATCAGCAGAGCTGTGCGCCGCCAGGCCAGTAGGGGATGGGAGTGGGGAGGGGCGGGGAAGAGACAAGGAGACCTGAGGGATTGGAACTGGCGAGGGAGTGGCCGTGGGCTTGCAGCGGATAGCCTTTGATCCCCCGCCGCCCGCCGCGCTGAGCTTGCCCATGACCACTCGGCCACTCTGGCCACTCGGGCTCCCCTCCAGCCCGTCCCGCCTGCTCAGCCCGCTGTCCTGGTCCTGGAGCGGCCGGCTTTTCCTGGGCTCCGGTCACCACCTCGGGGAAGCCCTCCTGGTCCCTCCTTCATCACCTGGCGCAAGGTTTCTCCCGGTCTGTCGGTGGTGGGGCCTGCGGCAGGCTCTTTTCCCAGCGGAGAGGCCTGGGAGCGCGGATCACCGCGGGGTCTGTGTGCTTCGGCACTGGCAGGTCCCACCGTCGCTTCCTTGCAGTCGCCTGGTGGCGCGCAAGCCAAGCTGGCGCGTCAGCGAGAGCATGGGGAGCCGGGGACTGTGAGCTGCAGGCGGGCGTCGCTCAGGGGGCATTGTGATCTGTCCCGTGGGCCATGGGAACCTAGAAAGGGGTCTTGAGCAGAGAGGCCTGGCTGGGGCCGTGGAGAGGGGCCCTGGAACTGGCGAGCAACCCAGGCCAAGCAGGGGTCAAGGTGGGGAGATCATATTAGCTGTTCCCACCCCAGCGGCTGACGGTTCACGGTCAGCCCGGGTCACGCAGGCCCTTGGTGACTGTCGGGTCCGCCCGAGGGCTCCTTAGTGACATTCCTGTGCGCGCTGCGCTGTCCGTGCACATGCCCCCACGCCTGTCCTACACACAGGGTCCGGGGTACTGCCGCCCCGTGCACAAGTGCTGCAAGCGTATGGTCCCCTGTGCCGTGCACACGGCGCCCGCTGGCCAACGCACCCCCCCCCCCCGGGACCTGACGCCACCATGTCCCTTTGGTGCGGAGTCCGCGCGCCCGCGCCCTCCCGGCAGCTCCCCGCGTCCCCATTAATCACGCGGCGCAGACGGCACAGATCTGCGCACAGGCGGCGTGTCGGTAACTGCGGGTGACGGAGCGGGTAATCGGCGGGCGCTCATCGGCCAATCTTATCGCGCCGGCCCAGCCGCTGCCTGCCGTGTGCTGCCCATTGATCGCGTCGGACAGGGGCCGAGGGTCAGCGCCGGCCGGGCCGGCCTGACAGCCACATCCATCGCCGCCCAGACGCATGCTGATGGCAGAACAGGCAGCGAGGCCTGGCCATTAATCACTGCACCTGCCGCGGAGTGACAGGGAGGGGCGACAGGGTCAGCCGGCTGACAGCCAGTCCCTGCTTCTGGTCCATCCCTACCCCCACTCGCGAGTCCTGCTACAAGGTTCTCCTGCCCCAGCCCCCTTCCCCAGGGGCCCAGTCACCCTGAGCAGGCCTACCCTCATCCCCACAGGGCCTGCTGTCCCTGGAATAAACAGGAGGGTGAGTGGCCCCATACTGCAGGAGCGGGAAGGGTGGGGAATGGAAGGGTGAGCAGCAGGTGGATTGAGGTGAACACTGTTCTAACCTCTCAGTAGTCCTGGGTTCCATACTGACTGCTTAGCTGGGAAGAGACAGCCATTTCTCCCCTCTGGCTGTACCAGTGAGGCTGGGCCTCACTGAGGATGGGATTCCCAGTGGCCCAGGGAGGGGTCTGTCCTCTTCTCCAAAGTCAGTTGTAAACACTGAGGATAAAGCTGATGCCTTGCAGTTCCCAAGCTTGTGTGGCCCTGAGCCTGCCCTTGTCCCTTGGCCTAAGGGAAAGGGTCAAGCCAAGAGGTATTTTCTAGGGGCCTTTTCTAGGTCTTTGCAAGGGCCATCTGCCTGGGATGGGGAAGGGTGGAGCCCAGCAGGCCTCTGGCTCCTATTGGACAAGTAGTGGCCTCTTCTTCCAAGTGGGTAGGGATTGGAAACTCTTCACTGAATTCCAATATGTTGAGTGCTCTAGACAACCACATATCACCTCACCGTGTCCTCACCTGGATATGTGGGATGATTGCCCCATCTTATGGATGAGGAAACCAAGGCTCAGGACCAGAAGGACTAGCCTCATCAGGACCATGTCCCTACCTACCATGCCCCTGGAGCCTGGTTGCTCCACTTTACCACCTGTTGCCTCTGCCCAGGGCCCCCGGAGATCAGGGACTGCTCAGTATCCTCTATGCTGATACTGGGAGGGAAAGAGGATGCTGGGTGACTAATGTCTACTGCTTTCCTGGCAGAAAGAAGCCTGCTGGCCTTGGAGTCTGAGACATAGAGGCCAGCAGGGAGTGACTCCCATCATTGTGCAGCTCTGTTTTATTAGAAAAATGGTTGAAAATGATCTGCTAACCAAGAAGTCACTTTCTGGTGTGATACTACCTGGTTAGTTCTAAAAATCAAGATATCCTATGAGCCCATCTAGGGGGTGCAAAGAAGAGGTGTGTCCCTGAGCCCTCCCAGCTTTCACAGCGGCCATTAGCACAGGCTGGGATTTACATGCAAACCCTCCTCTCAGCCCACCCAATCAGCTTGCCCAATCAGTTTGTGGGGAGGCACCCAAGAGCTTGGGCCCCGAGCTTGGAATATCAGCCATTTCCTATGATCAACCTCCACCCTGCCTCACTTTAATATTACAACAATTTTTCACGCCAGACCTGAAATAGTGCAAAAAATGGGGCTGCTATAATTGTTGGTAGATTGTGTGTCAGCCTGATAAGATGTAACAAATATTTTCCTCCCCACAGGGTCTGTTTCCCTCTTGGTAATGGATGGAGAAACTTCTCATAGTCAGTGAGGGATCGGTCGTAAAAACTTCGCATGGAAGATTAATGTAATAATCACAGGCCTTGCTAGAAAAAATAGGAGGAAAATTAAAATAACCCAACTGTCCCACTTATCCAGAACCATCTCCCTCAATTTGGAGGCCCGACGAGTGAGGTGGGCCACATCCCTGAGTACGAAGGAGCAGGATTTCTGAGGAACAGGTACCAGGGGCTGTGACCATACACACACACACCGCCCCCCCCCAGCAACTGCTCTGGACACCAGGGTTTTCTGAGCAGGTGGAGGACTCTGTCCAAACTGCACTTGAGAGGTTAGCCATCACCACTGCCTCTCTACTGCTCCTCAAGCACTATGGAAGGCTTGGGTGCTGGAGGAAGAGGTCCAGGTGGGCAGAGCCTGGTTCTTGTCCTCTGGGGTCAGACCTTAGGGAAGTCACCTTCCTCATATCTGCCCCTGCTTGCCTCACCTGGCTGGGATGGAGTTAGATCTTGAAGGCCCCACCAACAATCAGCACACTGAGGAAGGTGTTATAGCCGAAGGGGATTGGTGCACAGACTCCAACCACTGATTCCAAATCCTCCTGGCTCTGTCTCTTACCAGCTGGGCAAGTGGCACAATATCACAGGCTGATGTGAGAATATGAAAGGAAATATGAAGCATTAACACAGGCCCTAGCCCATAATCATCTCTTGCTACACTGATATCAGAGGTAACACTATTCTGTTTTCTCTGATGTGGCTTAATTGGGGAGGTCAGAGACACAGGATATGAACACCCAGGACAGGCCACAGGGCTCAGCCCTGACTTCAGATGTATCTCCTCCCCCACCAAGAACTCCATGCTGGGATTCTCCTTCAAGGGCCAGGCCGGAAGTAGGTCCATTTTGGCAGCAGGGACTATATGGGTTCTTAGGGTCTGAGGGCTGGATGGACTCCCACAGCATTATCTCAGTGCCCTGTCCCCACAGTCTTCTGGACATGCCCAAATAATCATCACTAATGGGAGAACAGTTGTGCTTGCCCAAGGACTTCGTGGTTAACTTGGATCAGAGCAACAATCAGATCAAGTGGCCATTTTGGTTAGTCCCTTCTCCTGCACAGACAGCAGCATGGAGATCCTGCTCATGAGAGCAAAGAACCCAAACAACCAGCCTGTACCAAGGCATTGCTTCTGTGCCTAAGCCCTGCCTCAGGCAGCATGGAGCTGGCAGACAGCAGGCAGCCTGGTAGAAAGAACAGGAGCACATCCTACCAGGTGAGAATGTCCGGGTACCGTATCCGTCAGGCACTGCCATTTCTCCTTCCTCTCAGGGGCCTGAGAGTCCCACATTAGTGAATTAACAGAGATGTAATATCAGTGATGAGAACATGTCAAAGGGATACAGAAACCAATCGAAAGAACTCTCAATGGTCAAAGCTGGACTGATATGAGCAACAAAATAAATAGTATCATATGATAACCCAAAGTATATAATAAATATCCATGCGTCAATACTGAGATAAATGATTGAATAAACAAATGGTGAGAAGAGACTATCTCCCATGCAGAAGAACTCCAAATAATTTATGTAAATGCTCAGCCCTCAAGGAGGTGGAGCAAAACTCCCCACCACTTACGTATGGACTATGTATGCTCAGAGACTTCTTCCAAAGAGGACAGCGTGGGAAGAGAAAAGGGTAACTTTACAGTGGAGAAATCTAACAAATATGACCTCAGTCATGGAACATAGCTCAACACAAATAGTGATCTATTAATGGTATGTGATAAAAATGGCACTTTACCTGTTATGATCTTACTCCCAATAACTTGCAACCTTGGTTTAATCATGAGAAAAACATCAAACACATACCACTGAACCCTGGCCGGTGTGGCTCAGTTGGTTGGAACATCATCCCATTCACCAAAAGGTTGTTGGTTGGATTCCTTGTCAGGGCACATACCTAAGTTGCGGGTTCGATCTCCAGTGGAGCACTTATGGGAGGCAACCAATCGATGTTTTTCTCTTTCCCTTCCTCTCTCTCTAAAAATCAATAAGCATGTCCTCCCTCAGGAGAGGATTTGAGGGGAAGAAAGGCTGCTGTGACTGTCAGGAGAGAAAAGTCAGTAGAGGGGTGCAAAAAATGCAGAGCAATAAAACCTGTAACTTGGAGAAGCAAAACGATGCTCCAAGGAAGGAGCAGAAGGAGCAGCAGCAGCAGCAACAGCGCTGCCCCCAATACTTGCAAATGGGCAACAAGACAGCAGTCAACAATGGAGGCTTGACTAGTGACCTGTAGAATTTTAGGAAACCAGGAGACCTTTAGGCAAGGTAGCCAACTCTTTGTGGACAATCTTCCCCCTAACATCACTGAGGAGGAAATGAGGAAGCTATTTGATAAACATGGGAAGGCAGACGAAGTCTTCATTCATAAGGATAAGGGCTTTGGCATTATCCACTTGAAAGCATGAACCCTAGTGGATACTGCTAGCATCGAGCTGGACAACATGCCACTCCATGGAAAGCAGCTGCATGTGTGCTTTGCCTGCCATAGTGCATCTCTTATGAGCCGAAACCTTCCTCAGTATGTGTCCAATGAGCTGCTGGAGGAAGTCTTGTTTGTATTCAGCCAAGTAGAGGACCGTAGTCATTGTGGATGATCGAGAAAGAGGAAGGCCTTCAGGAAAAGGCATTTTTTATTTTATTTTATTTGTATTGATTTGAGAGAGGAAAGGAGAGGAAGAGGTAGAAACATCAATGATGAGAATCACTGATTGGCTACCTCCTGCATGTCCCACACTGGGGATCGAGCCCACAACCCAGGCATATTGCCCCAACTGGAATCGAACCGTGACCTCCTGGTTCATAGGCTGACACTCAACCACTGAGCCATGCAGGCTGGGCATGGAAAAGGCATTGTTGAATTCTCAGGGAAACCAGCTGCTCAGAAAGCTCGGGACAGATGCTCTGGACAGCAGGCTCCTTTCTGCTAACCACATTTCCTCAGTTTGTGACTCTGGAGCCTATGGACCAGTTAGATGATGAAGAGGGATTTCCAGAAAAGCTGGTTATAAGGAACTAGCAATTTCACAAGAAGTGGGAGCAGTCACCTAGATTTGCACAGGTTGGCTCCTTTGAGTATGAGTATGCTATTGAGGTGGAGAAACAGCATTAGGACCAAGTGGACTGCATCAAGGAAGTTTGTGAGAAACTGGAGATGGGAGATGGAGGTTGCTGCCATGCTAATGAGGCAGGATTTGATGAGGCATCAAGAAGAACTTCGGAGGATGGAAGAGCTACACAACCAAGAAGTGCAAAAATGAAAGCAACCGAAGCTCAGGCAGGAGTGCAGGCACAGTGACAAAGACATGCGGCAACAGAAAAAAGGATTCAAGAGAAGGGAACCTTCCCTGATGTGAGAGAGCAGGAGATACAAGATGGGCCAGATGGCTATGGAAGGTACATAAACAACAGAGGTGCCATGCCCCCTGCTCTGTGCCTGCTAGTATCCCAGCTCCTCCAGGACCTGCCACTTATGATGCCAGATGGAACCTTGGGATTGACCCAACTACTGAACGATTTGGCCATGCTGCTACCTACAATGGAAGGAACAGGGGCTGTTCAACCATGCAGCTCCTGGAGCTGAATTTGCTCCAAACATCAATGATACTAATAAAATTGCGGTCTTTAGTTTCTCTAAACCCTTAAGAGAAGGACTTTTTTGGATTAGCCGGAATTCTACTTTGGAAACGTGTTAGGGATTCCTCCTAATAGTTAGATCTTCCCTGCCTGCACTACTCTGGGGAGTATGCTGGAGGCAGAGAGCAAGGGAGAGGCAATATTTAACAAATCATTTCTGGGTGGTATATTGTTTAATCATATCTGCCTGGTGCATTCCTGAAGTGTCGTGATTATTGAAGGCCTGGGAGAGTGGGAACAATAGCAAAGTAGATCCAGTTAGAGCCCCCATTAATCTTGATCATTCCATTCTTTGTTTATCCTGTTCTATTTGTGTTCTCATTCTTAAATTCCCCATCCCGAGACACTGCCATATGTACCACTAACATCCCCAATGACCTTAGCCCCATCACTTCATGAACTCCCAGGTGGGAATTCAGGCAAGTGACTGCAGAGGTCACAGATAACATACATACGGTTTTATTACAGCCCACAGATTATTCCTTTATGTCCTAAAGAAGACATTTTTTTCTTAGAGATTTTCATTTTAGTATATCTTTAAAAAAATTTTGTGTTAACTTGCCTCCATTTTGGGGTGGGGCGGGGGGAGTTAAAGATCACCCAGGAATGGCCCTTCTGTGTCTGATGTTTCTGTTCCCAGTTTTTCTTGATAGGCCTAGGACAACCTTGCGAACAGGGTTGCTATATGCTGATGTCAGACAGTAGCTCTAGCCTTGCCTACATATCTTAGTTATGCTGTGCTTTTTTTTTTTATTGGTGTACATGTTTGACTTGTCCCTGATACTTTTAGAATTTTTCTGGGGGGAAAAAGTGGAGCAATAATGCAGCATCAATTTATTAAAATACATTTTAATCCTTAAAAAAAACACCACTGAGATACATTTGTCAGAACACTGCCTGACCAGCACTGTGAAGGTCATTATAAACAAGGAAAGTGTGAGGAACTGTCAAAGCCATAAGGAGTCTAAAGAGAAATGACAACTAAATGTAATGTGGGATTCTGATGGGATTCTGGGACAGAAAATGTGCATAAAGTATAACAATGCATCAGTATTGCTTCACTAATTGTGACAAATGTATCACATACTACTACTATAAGATGTTAACAGTAGGGAAACTGGGTGTGAAGTATGTGGGAATGCCCTGTACTTCACAACGATGCTGTACATCTAAAACTGTTCTAAAATACAAAGTGTTGTTTGTTTTTTTAATTAAAAGAAGAGAAAGAGATGTCATCAAAATATTCTATAAGGATTTATTAGAAAACATGCCAGGTGAGGCTGGGTTCCTTCAAAGCAACAATGGGAGAAAGTATAACTTAAAAAGAAAACAGTACACTGAACTTGCCATTAACCACGCCCGAGGGGGAACAGAATCCAAAGGCCAGGGGTGAGCCTTGTATCTTGCAGGCTGTACCTAGGCCCAGGCATGCTGGGAGTGTCTTTGCAGAAAGATCACTTCATGTACTTATCCTGCTGGTCAGCCAGGATTTTGGCCGATGACTTGGCGTCATAGAAGAGCTCACTGATCTCCTCAACATGCTCTTTCTCGATGCTGTCCTTCCCGTTGATCTTAGCAAGCAAGTTGGCCGGGGTCAGCAGTTGCACCGAGTACCTAGAGTGAACAGGAGCCAGGGCAGGAGTGAAATGGTGGCCACAGATAGGGGCCCTTCCACATCCACAGGAGTACTGGCACTGAACCCAGTGCTGGGCTTGTGAGAGCTGCTGCAGACACAGCAGACAAGGAGACATGAGAACTGTCCTTTCTCAAAGGACATGATCTCATTGAGGGGTCAGAAGTCACCAACATGACCAAGTCCTACTCCCCAAATCTCTGTCAGTCTGAAAGTTCTCCAACAGGAGAGGATTCCACGGCTGCTTGAAAGGGAGTGCAAACTTAGTGGCAGGTAATCCAAGGTCCGAATAAGGACTGTGACAATCGCAGGGAAATGAACACAGCCACTGTAAGCACATGCCCTATTCAAAGGTACAAACATCCAGATTTAAAAAGCACCACTTCACCCAAACACAGCAGCTTGCAATTCTGCTTCAACCTTAGGAGTGGAAGGAATAGGTACAGGAGCGACGACATGATTTCACAAGGAGACAGGACACTTAGGAGGGACATCCTCCATAGGCAATTGCTTTGAGCCAATGAACAGTCAGGAAAGCAGTCCATGTCTGCACTCTTCCTCATGCTCGCCTAAACCCACCATTCCTACCCGAGACACGCTGGGGGACAGAGCCAGCAGGACGAGGGGGAAGGAGGCGAGGTAGGGCCCAGCTAATGAACTCCCTGCTCTGGACCCTGGTCTCTGGTCTGTCTTTTTCCTCTAAGGAGACTAACCTGGGGTCAGACCCAGCTCTCTATCACAGGAGTGCACCTGCTACAGACAAGGGGACTTCACCTGTTACTCTAGCTTTTAAAACACCATCATCTATGCCCTAACCAGTTTGGCTCAGTGGATAGAGCGTTGGCCTGTGGACTCAAGGGTCCCAGGTTCAATTCCGGTCAAGGGCATGTACCTTGATTGTGGGCACATCCCCACTGCGGGGTGTGCAAGAGGCAGCTGATAGATGTTTCTCTCTCATTGATGTTTCTAACTCTCTATCCCTCTCCCTTCCACTCTGTAAAAAATTAATAAAATATACATATAAAAAACAATAAAACAAACAAGCAAAAAACACAACACACCATCATCTAAATATTCTGCACTCCACATCACAGTGTCCTGGGACAAGACCCATCATACCAGTAAGAATAGACATGGTCCTATGCTCTGAGAAGGGGGCCTGCCTTTATGTCCCCACAGGCCTTGCTGAGAAGGCACCAGTGGGGTCTGGAGCAGCTCCAGGGGACAAGTGGCTCACCTCAAAGTGGTCTTGGTGCCGATCTCCCCAAGGTGGTTCAGTGCCTCCTCACTGATGTTGATTCCCTCTGTCTGGGCACGGATTTTAATGATCTTTTGAAGGAGAAAAACCATGATCAACAGTAACCAACCTCAAGTCTCTCATTTATAAAGTGCTTTAAAAACAACCTGGTTAAGTGTTTTTCATCCCATCATTAGAGCAGCAGAGACCCAACCCTGGGCTGGCTGGGCAGAGAGCCAACCTCTCCTTAGGACTGCACTCACCCACCCCTGGAGTGCCATCCATACTGTGCATAGCTGTACAGCCAGGGTGTTACATTCATACTGACTGAAAAGCAGCTGGTACCCCCGGAGGAGTCAACCACGGTGGCTTAGCTCCTGCCTCCCAGCCCTTTCCACTCAATCCCCAGAACCAGAAAACTGAGGCCTCTCCAAAACCTGCCCAGGCTCCTGCACAGGCTCTACCCTTCCTCTCCAGTGTGGACACCACCACCTATAAGCACTCAGGTAAGAAGAATGATTCTTTGTTTGCTTGGTAAATACGATGGTTGAATAAATCAAAAAAAGTTACTTTTAAGATTTACCAGCCCTCATAACATCACCCAAAGATATCTAATCTATCAAGAGGCTGTTGCTTGCTGAAGTTTGAAGATCCCAGTAAAGTTGGATGGGAAATAAGCTGGCAGTGTGGATGTAGTAACACAAGTGGCACCGGGATCCTGCAGGCGCACCAGCACTGAGTGATAAGGGGCAGCTGGGATAATGATGTTGTGTGTTGTGAAGCCGAGATAACTCGAAGACTTTGAGCCTCATATAATACAGGAATTTTTCACTTTGGCAGCTTCGTAAACAAGATATCAAGAAGCCCTTGTTTAAATTAAAGCCATAAAAACACACCCGAGTAGAGGCGCAGAAAGTGGGAGAGACTGAGCCCCCAGCTAAAGCCTTCCCAGGGGAAGAGCAGGAGCAGAGGTTTAGGATATAGACATTTCAAAACTGGCCTTTCAGCTCTCAGGCAGAGACCCTGAGGACAGGAGCTGCAGCAGGAGGGAGTTCGGTGTCTGGTGGCTCTGATAAGGGGCCCAGCATTGTTACCTTAGGACTGCACTCACCCACCTCTGGAGTGCATGGGAAAGGTACTGCTAAGAAAGCCAGGCTCGGGGGCCAGGGCTGTGGCTGAGGTGGCTAGGCCAGCAGCACACATCGGAGGAGGTGGCCAGGAGCTGACAGGAAAACCTTTTATCCTGTCAACAGACTCTGAACTCAGATTTTTGTATGAAATGTCCTGATTTCTAAATGTTGGCAACTTGTTCAACTATTTCGCACTGCACCGGCTACACTGAACCTACCTGTTCAGCCAGGGGATGATCTCCATCAAAAGCTTGGGCATGAGGGGTTCCACCACCTGGGGTCCAACGCTAAGTGCAGCTGAGCAGGGAAGGCCCTCGATGGACAAAGGGAAGGCAGAACTGGAGTAGGAAGGGGGATCCCTGCTCCCTGTTCCCTCCACAGGACTCCCCTGTGACCACACAGTCAGATCCCAACAGGTTTGTGCTCTGCTCCAATATAAAAAAAGGCTTCTCATTGCCAGCTGGGGACCAAGGAAACCTCCAGGTCCTGTCAAGAAAAATGTCCCCTGCAGTCTTCAGAAACTTTAGGGCGATGAAAATATTTAATCCTTGAGCCTGCTCCCGGGAAGGCTCAGCCTGGGGGTTTCACCTTTAGCGAACTGCACTGATTTGGAAGTTGGGCTGCAGGAATGTCAGGGACACTACTCTCACTCTCTGTAGAGCAGGTCAGAGCTATCCCAAGAGCTGCTGTTTCAGACTACTTGGAAACGGACAGTTCATAAATTAGATCTTTAATCATTTAATAACCTGCTGGGATAGTTTATGAGGGTGTCAGCACTGATGGCAGAGTACACAAGTTACATTTGCTCTGTTTTTTAAAAACCTACCCCAGGCTCCAACCAATAAAGATGCTGAAGTTCTCCCTTGAATCCGCAAGAACAAGGCAATGCCCAGGCTGGCAGTTAGTCGGTCCTCTGCTAACCCAAGAGGAAGCCTGGCTGAACCAAGATGGAATCAGGCTGGGAGGCATATGCTCTGGAGGCATAGCTGCAGAACATTCCAGGGGAGATCAAACTGTGTGCTCCAGGGTCAAATGGAGGAAACAAATGTGAACTGGCTCTGAGTGGGTCCTAGCTCTGCAGCTTATTCTGTGACCACGAGGCCCTATTGTTCCCGAGTCCTAAAACCTGGTTATGGAAAGCTGTTGTACGGATCCCAGTGGAGACCTGTGAAGCACCTGCAAGCTGGTAGTAACAGTAATAATTACTGCAGTAGGAAGGGACGGCTGGCCCTTCCTACTCCTCTAAGTTATTATCGCCATCTCGCTTAGTCTTCATGACAACCTTGAGAGGAGGGAACAGATCTTCCAGTGAACCAGGAAGGCCAAGGCTCATAGAGGTGCACCAAATTGCTCATGTCAACTCAGCCAAGAAATGCTCTGAGTGTGCAGGGTTGCCTCTCCCAGCAGGCTCCAGCCCCACGGAAAGGATGGGGAAGGGACCAATTTCTCCTTTGCTTTTGCTTCTGCGTCTATTCTATGAATACCTTGACATCAACCTAGCATTCATCCAAAGCAAAAGACCATTATCTGGTGACATGGCCTTCAGTCATGGAATTAGACAGTTGCTGCCATGAACTACAACTGTTTCAGGTATTTTGTCAATGCTGAGTATGGAGGGAGACCTCTGCTCCATGCTCACTCTGGCACTCCTGGGTACTTGTCAATAAGAAATGCTGGGCAGGGCCAAGCAGGATAGGCCACACATAAGCAAAGGGACAGCCAGGGAGTGCCCAGGAGAGGCCCACAGAGCTCCAAAAGGAAAGGCTCTGCCGATGAACTGCCAGAGGGACTCCACTCTAAACTGCTAGATATTTCTAGCAGATGGGAAGCTGGTGGCATCGTGCTTAGGAACATGGGCTTCAGGATCAGACAGCCTGGATTCCAGTTAGTCAGGCCTGTCACCTATTAACCAGTGACAAGCTTTATGAACTTGGGCATTAAATTAGCCTAAGTCTCAGTGTTCTCATCTTTAAGAATGGCAAGGATAATAGTTCTCCCTGCCTCATAGTTCTGGGATCAAATGGAATCATGCTGGTGAATCATGCCCATGGGTTTAGTACAATGTCCAACAAACAGTGCCTGTTCTCTGGTGAGAAGAGAGGGTCCAGGCAGAACCCGTCAAGATGTCAGTGCTGCCCTGGTCCACTCGATGTCCCAGCTTTGGCCGTACGTGGACCTCAAAGTGAGAGACCTACACCCTGGCAGGCAGCAAGATCATCTGGGGCACAGGGGGGCAGAGTAGGGAAAATAGGACAGCCCTTGCTGTCCCAGTGGGTCAGCAAGCTGAGGCAATGTGTAGAGGGCCTGGGCTCTGCAGGGCACAGACTGGCTTGCATCCTTGTCTTGCCATTTCATGACTCAGTCATCAAAAGGAAAAGAGATTATGACTGTTACGACTACTGAAGAACCAGTAAGGGGACTCGAAATTCTAAGTGTGCAGTGCCTAGGCACTGTTTAGCACACAGTTGGCATTCCAAGAGGCCATTCCTGTGGGAAAAACTAAGACTGTGCCCCTTGGGGTAAGGCCCAGCACCCCCACCTCACTTAACCCAAATCTAAGCCAAATTCAGCTCACGTGGAATTTTGAGCATGTACTTTGTGTCAGGGACTAAGTTAGATGCTTTTATGTACATTTCCTTCAAGCTTCTCATTCTAAGGTTAGTTTTATGACCTCCATTCCACGCGCCCCTCTAAGCTCTGTGACCCTGCTTCACCATCATCTCTACAGCCAAAGCAACAGACCTGTGCACCACCCCCAAAAAACCCACCACTAGTCAGGCCCTTCACGGCAGCTAGGCTCTGCTAAGACTCAAGTGCTTACCCTCTCCAGCTCCTGTGCCCTGCTGGAGCTGGCCTGCTGTGGGTTCTGATGGGACAGAGAACCTGGCTTTGCCCACTGAGCAAAGGGACCTCGGACAGGGCCTGGCCTGGCCCCAAGAGGCTATTGCTAAGCCATATTTCATTGCCTCTTTCCTACAGCCAGTGGCCTCCCCGATGACCATCATCAAGTCAATATTTTTCACCATTCTTTTCCTAAAGTGTACGGGAAGGGATGTAGGCAAGTGAGGTTTTGTGACACTTCAGGCAATGTCTAGTTGGCCCATCCGTCCCTCTGATGGGGGGGATTGAGGCTCTCGAGTATTGTGACTTGCCCAGGGCAGCAGCTAAGTGGCAGATGGTGGTGAGAGCCAAGTCCATTCTATGGAGCCTTTCTGCACGGCATCAGGGAACACTGGGAGCAAATGAGGGGAGAGAGAGAGGAAGTGGGAAGGCAGACTCACCTGCTTCATTTCTTGTGGCGTGTACAGCATGGTCCGGATGATCATCACTCGGTCCAGAAGGTCGAGGGGGATGCCGTGAGGAGAGGTGATATCCTCAGTACCCCTGCAAGAGCCAGAATGATCACATCACCCCCTGCTCTTTGAGACCAGACTCTGGGCATTGAAATCATGGTTGAGGTGCTCACCGTGACAAAACAGCCAGTTCACGCCCTGAGAGTCAGAGCCAGGGTAAACAGACTAACATTCAGGTATCATCAAAAGCAACTTCACTAGTTGAGAAAATATCAATACCATAGGAAATTTGGAAAAGAGGAAGAAAAAGCCACCAAAAAATATATTTTCATACATATAGATTTTTATACTAAGTTTTAGTATAGATTTCTACACTAAGTTTGTAGATTTTTTTGTCTATGTCATTTTAGTTTTAATCCATCAGGTATTTTATAAAACCCAAACTGCTGGGCAATTAGGTAGTTCTAATTGTTATTTTTACTAATGATGCTTTGATAAACAATTTTATACAGTCAGTCATGAACATTTCCTCAGAAAATCTAGTAGTGCCTGAAATAATCCTGAATATCTATTTGAATGGATAAATGAATGTCTTAATTTACAAAGCTACACAAGTGATCTGATCTCACTGCATTATAGCCAGCACTGGGTATTCTAATTTTTTAAATATTTTGCTGCTTTGACAGCAAATGGTTTAGAAAATAGAAGGGTAGGTAATAGAAGGGTAGGTTTGAACTTATTTCCTTTATTCATTTGACTGCTTTCCCTTGTATGTACTAGTTATTTTATTTCTCTGGGGGACTGTCCAGTCATGCCCTTTTCCTATTTTCATCTTGGATTCTTAGCCAAGCCATAGGAAGAGCAGTTCAGGAGAGGAGCCCTGTTACACCCACCAGACCTTCAGATACCAGCTGCCTGCCTGGCACCTCAAGGTCTGGCAGCCCACAGTGTCTGGCAGCCCACAGTGTCTGGAAGCCTCAATCTTTGGGAGTCACAACAGCAGAAGGTTTACCTCTGCACCATATCTGGTTTCAGATTAAAGTCTTATCAATATAACAAAGAACAAGAATAAGTCATTTGTATTTAATGGTTAATATCAGAATACTTGGTTTCTAATATAAATAATCATTGTAGAAATAAAACTTCAGTAAAAAAAATCTGTTGAAATTCTACGTAGCCAGTTAAAGTGTAATGTAGATTTATTACTGCAAGAATAAAATGTTGTTTTGATATATGCTACGACAGCATGGACCTTGAAAACATTATGCTAAGTGAAAGAAACTAATTATAAAGGGGCAAATATTGTATGATTCAATTTATAGGCAATATCTAAAAAAGGCAATTCGTAAGTACAGTAGAATAAAGGTTACTAGGGATGGGGTAAGGGCAAAATGGGAATTACTGCTTAAGGAGTACAGAGTTTCTGTTTGGGGTGATGGAGAAGCTTTGGAGATGGATGATGGTGATGGTTGTAAAACACTGAATATAATTAATACCACTGAGTTGTATACCTAAATGGCAAACTCCATGTTATATGCATTTTACTACAATAAAAACAATTCAAAAAAGGATAAAATGCCACATTAATGAACAATTGTTAAATGTAAAAAAACTAGAGGCCTGATGCACGGAATTCACGCAAGAGTAGGCCTTCCTTCCCCCAGCTGCCAGCACCAGCTTCCCTCTGGCACCCAGGACCTGGGCTTCCCTCTGGCCACCAGCAGGCACCTGGTACCCAGGCTTCCTTTGCAGCCTGGGCTTCATCCAGAAGGTTGTCCAGAAGGATGTATGGTCTAATTAGCATATTACACTTTTATTATTATAGTTAAGACCTTTCAAAATGAATGGGGAAATAGAATAGCAAATACAAATATTATTATTATTGCTTTTAAAATATATTTTTATTGATTTCAGAGAGGAAGGGAGAGGGAGAGAGATAGAAATATCAACGATGGGAATCACTGATCAGCTGCTTCCTGCACACCGTCTACAGGGGATCAAGCCTGCAACCTGGGCATGTGCTCTTGACTTGAATCGAACCTGGGATCCTTCAGTCCACAGCAACTCCAGGAGGAGCTCTCAATGTGGAGCAATCACTGTTTGACAGGGCAGCCATAGTAGCCATATTACATTATAAAATTGCTAACAACAAACTGCAGTAATAATTATATTTTGGCTAAGTGCCCATTTATTCTTGTACCTGGAATTTCATTACTGACTCTGGTCTCAGCCTAATACTGATTTCACCATTATGTCATTCAATAACTATTCAAACTATGTTAATGGTGTGCCTCTTCCGGATGGGTGTGAGGCCACAGATGGAATTCTCCTTGGAATCCAATATGGTACATCTGCAGGAACAAGGAATTGTGCATCTAAAAAATTATCCTGTAGACACACTTATATGGGTGCAAAAATTATAATGCGAGAGTTCCTCAACTGTCACATTTTGGACCAACTAATTTTTTTGTAGTGGACTATACTGTGCATTGTAGGATGTTCAGCAGCGCCCGCCCCTGGCCTCTACCCACTAGATGCCAGTAGCACCTCCAGGCAAGACAAATAAAAAAATTTCCCTGGCTCTGAATCACTGCCTAACTGGTTGTTTCTATAACCTTGTAACTGCAGGGACAGTTAACACAAAGCTTAAAGCTTCTATGATGACAGGAAGCACAGTAAAGAATATTTCTCTGGGTAACATGAAGGGTAACTCCCATAAGACAACTGAACCCTAAAAAAAAAAAAGCCATTTGATTTTTTGATGAGGCTGCCAAGACAATTCAATAAAGTAAGAAGTCTTTTCAACAAATGCAAAAGAATGAAGTTGGGTATCCACATGCAAAAGAATGAAGTTGGACAGACCTATTCCTTATGCCGCACACAAAAATTAACCCTTAAATGGTCAGAAATTTAAATGCCAAAGCTACATTAGAAAACTACTAAGAAACCATAGAGTATAAATCTTTGTGACCTTAGATTATGTATCAACTAGAGGCCCAGTGCATTAATTTATGCACCAGTGGGGTCCCTAGGTCTGGCCTGTGGGATCAGGCTGAAACCAAACCGGCTCTCCAACATCCCCTGAGGAGTCACGGATTGCGAGAGGGTGCAGGCCAGGTGGTGAATGATCAAGGCCAGAGAGGGACGTGGGAGGTTGGCCAGCCAGGGAGGGACTGCAGGAGGGCTCCAGGACATGTCTGGCCTGTCTCGCTCAATCCCAATCAGCCAGACCCCAGCAGCAAACTAATCTACCGGTCAGAGCATCTACCCCATGGTGGTCAATGCACATCATAGCGACTGGTCGACTGCCCCCTGGTGGTCAGTGCACATCAAAATGAGTGATTAGCATATTACACTTTGATTGGTTGAATGGCTGACCAGTCGACCAGACATTTAGCATATTAGGCTTTTATTATATAGGATTATTATATAGGATGGTTTTTCTTAGACACGATACTAAAACACAGGCAACAAAAGAAAAAAACAGAACAATTGGACATCAAAATTTAAAACTAGTGTATCAAAAAAAAAGACACAATCTAGAAGACGTTGAGCCCTAGCTACTTTGGCTCAGTGGGTAGAGCGCTGCCCTGCGGACTGAAGGGTTCCGGGTTCAATTCTGGTCAAGGGCACGTACCTCAGTGCAGGTTCCATTTCTGGCCCTGGTAGGGGTGCATATGGGAGGCAACCAGTTGATGTGTCTCTCTCACATCAATGTTTCTCTCTCTCTCTCTCTCTCTCCCCCCTCTTCCCTTCCACTCTCTCTAAAAATTGATTAAAAAAACTATCATTGGGTGAGGCTTAACAACAACAAAAAAGACAACTGACAGAATGTGAGAAAAATAGTTGCAAATAATATATTTGGTAAGGGACTAGTATCCAGAATATACAAAGAATAAAAACAATAAAAAATATAACCTTCATAAAAAAATGGGCTAAGGATCATAAACAGGTAATTTTCCTACAAAGATATACAAATGGCCAACAGGCACATGAAAAGATGTTCAACATCACTAGCCACCAGGGAAATGCAAATCAATACCACAACGATATGCCACTTTATACCCACTAGATGGCTAGAATAAAACAGATAATAATAACAATTGTTGAGGATGTGGAGAAATTGGAACTCTCACACACTACTGTTGAGAGTGACGAAGTCACTGTGGAAAACAGTCTGGCAATTCCTTGCAAGGTTAAGTAGAGATACCATTTGATACAGCAATTCCACTCCCAGGTATGTATCCCAATGCCTGTCAAATGATGAACAAAAAAATGGGCTACTAAATTTTCCTTATTTTAAAATACTATTTATTCAGCCTTAAAAACAAGTAAGTACTGATGCATGCCATAACATAGGTGAACCTTGACATTACGTTAAGTGGGGAAAAACCAGAAATAAAAAACACACAAGATTGTATGGTACTATTTATATGAAACTAGAGGCTTGATGCATGAATTAGTGCACAGGTGGAGTCGCTTGGTTTGGCCGGCAATTAGGCCAATTGAGGCCATCTAGCCCAGTCCCAATCAGGGCCGATTGGAGCCGGCC
Organism: Murina feae; assembly: GCA_004026665.1. Classification (NCBI taxonomy): domain Eukaryota; kingdom Metazoa; phylum Chordata; class Mammalia; order Chiroptera; family Vespertilionidae; genus Murina; species Murina feae. The sequence goes on along the minus strand of PVJC01005520.1, from coordinate 29,492 downwards.
GGCCGGGGGGAGGGACCATGGGAGGTTGACCTGACGCAGAAGGTTGGCAGTGTGTGTCATAGTGACTGGTTGTAATGGTCACTTAGGCCTTTATATATATAGATGTCCAGAAAAGGCATTAAATGCATAGAGACAGAAAGTAGGTTAATGGTTGCGAGAAGCTATGGGAAAAATAGGTGTGTGAAAATAGGTATGGGAAAAATAGGAGGGAGGGGTACGGGTGGAAGTGGCAGGGTAGCTGTTGATAGGTATAGCATTTATTTTGCGGGTGACGAAAACTCTAAAATAGACTATGGTGATGATCACACCACTTTGTGAATATGTTCAAAAAAACCTGAATTTTACACTTTAACTGGGTGAATTGTATTATGTGTGAATTACATCTCCATAAAGCTGTTCTATTTTTATTTATTACTGAGAGACAGAGAGAGAGAGAGGGGTCAATTTATTGTTCCACTTATTTACTTGATGCATCAGGACAATATTCCAACCGAGCCACACGGCCAGGACAAAGCTGTTTTGTTTTTGTTTTTGTTTTTTTAAAAATATATTTCTTTATTGATTTCAGAAAGGAAGGGAGAAGGAGAGAGAGATAGAAAGAAACATCAGTGATGAGAGAGAATCATTGATCAGCTGCCTCCTGCACATCCCCTACTGGGGATCGAGCCCGCAACCCAGGCATGTGCCTTTGACCGGAATCGAACCTGGGACCCTTCAGTCCACAGGCTGACGCTCTATCCACTAAGCCAAGCTGGCTAGGGCCAAAGCTGGTTTTTAACTAAAGTGCCACTTGGGGTGTTCTGCCACAGGTACCCTGAATTCCGACCTGATTGTTTCTTAAGTCTCCAGGCTTTAATGCAACAGTGACTTATGAAGAAAAACTCCCCCAAAGACTGCTTGATCCCAGGGAGCTATTCTCCACAGGAGAAGAAGGCCTCCTAAGTTTTAGAGCTGGGATCAGCCCAGGCTCCTTTACACCCGAGGATCCTGCAGCCTGAAAGAGAAAAGACTTCTCAAGGTAAAAGGAGTGGAGCCAGAGCAGCTTTACCTCCCACTGTGTCTGTGAATGTTATCTCTTCCCATGGGAGAGGGAGGCGCCCATGGAGGCCAGGTGCTCCTCCAGGAATGACTCGCCCTATGTACAAGGATAGGTGACCTAGAGGACATAGGGGCTGCTGCACTTTCACAGCCACACCTCTCCGTCAGGTCCGGAAGCTCCCCACACCACCAAACAACATCAAAGCTCAACCCTCCTCATTCACTAATCAGGCAACTACAGAAAGCAGTGCGGGGAAGCAGGAATGGCATGTACTTTAGAGTCAGATGGCCCTCGCAGTTCACCTCCCGTGTGAATTTGGAGACAGGATGGTCAGAGTGCCTTGAGATTATGAGAAGGCCAGTGTAGAGTATTATGGACAGTTTCTGGCACAGAGGAAGCCCTCAATTACTGTGAGTTTCCTTTCCTCTCCCTTTCTTTTTGGGCTCTAAAGGTTAGATATGCATGTGAAGGCAAGGAAGCTCAAACTCTACCTCCAGGGGTAGAGTCTGACGGGCAGCAAGTCAGATGAGGCCAAAACTATACATCTATTCCAGAAATTCCATCATTTCACATCTCACATCTGAGAGCATGGCTCTGAAGTAAATGCTCCGGTCAAATCCCAGCTAAGCTTTTGAGCTGTGTGACTTTAGCCAAGTGCTCCTCCTGGTGCAACCTCGGTGTCCTCATCTGAACGAGAACAGCAGTGCCTTCCTCACTAAGCGGAGGTGAGAGCAGCTATGTGCCTGGTACACAGAAAGAGCTCCTCATACATGTTGAATGTTTTTATTATTGATATTTTGACATTATCATCACCACTAAACAAATTTCCCACTAGGGCTTGGCACCAAAATCCTTTTGTAGAGCACACACCCCAATTTTGGTTACCTCAGTGGGCCTGCACAAGACCCACACTCTAAACATCTTCCCTCCACTTGGATGATTGCAGTCTGACAGCAGTGAGCAGCCACAGCCTCAAGAAGCCCTTGATCAAATCAGTCAGGACAAAGCTGGGCCATGTCTCCCAGGCTGCAGACTGATCAGAGCTCTGTCCCTACTGGGAAGCTCTGAGATCAAAGCCACCTTCCTCTGCACCTTTTTCCTGGATGGGACAGGACTGAGAGAAGGTGCTCTAAGTCCAAGAGATCTAGCTCCTGTCAGAGGCTACCAGGCTCTACTGGGCTGGGTTATCCACTGTGAGGGAAGGAAGTCTGCAAGCTGAGCTCTGCAGGGGGTGCCATCTGTCCAGGCTGAGCCCTTTCACCAGCTGTCCCCCTGTAGCCAGGCCTGACCAAAGCAAGGCAAGTACAGCTAATCTGCAGTGACACCAGGCTTAACGGACACATATCTGGTTTCCAGAAGCTGCCTAGGTAGCCAGGCTCCTCTCAGCAACGGATGTCCTGGACCTGTACAAGCTACCTTCTCTCCAAGATGGCAGAAGAAAGCTGGAACAACGATGCTGTCAAGACAGCATATTTCAGGGATTCAACGTGATTACAAGATGTTACATATAAACTTGAATCATAAACACACGTTCTAATTCCTAGTCAACTGAGGGGGAACCTCTGGGCGCCCTAACCCAGTGCCAACAGCATAGCTTCTGGACAACCTCAATGGAGGAGACAAAGCTGCTCCATCAAGAGCCAGATAAACTGCACATGACCCACTGCCACTCAGGAGCCAAGTCCAGGTGAATGAGCAATCTGACTCCTAACATAGTGTGGCTCCAGCTCTGCGCTAATACTCATGGGCCTTCAGATCTCTTTCAGGATTCCTAGCACCCTAGCTGCCAGGAGCACGCAGCCTCCAAGGCTCTGTTGCTCTCACTACTCTGCTACAGACTTAAAACGGGGCTCCTCACATCCCCTTCATGCCACTAGCAGGCCTCAGCTTTCAAACAGGAAGGCAGAAAACCAAAACAGCAAAAAAGTATCAAGTATGGGATACTGACATTTAGGCTTATGAGCTGGGAAGATATGCGTCCTACAAAATATTCAGGAGAAAATAGTTTTATCAACCCAGGTACCTGTTCCAGCTCTGGGCCTGTATTGGCAGGGTAAGCATCATATGAGCATTTGCCTTCCAGGTATTAACACCTCCCCTTTTCAAAGGCAGAACTATGGGAATAGGGGTAAGGAAAAGCACCAGTGTGGCTCCAAAAAGTTCTGGAGTAGAGAGAAAATTCTGGTTTTGTTACTGGTTTCACTATGAGAAAGACCTGGGTTCTCATTCTATCTTTATGACCACGAGCAAGTTAAGCTGCCATTCTGTTTTCTCATCTAAAAAAATGAAGCCAAGAATACTTAATCCCAGAGCTAGTATAAGGATAGGAGTTAGCATATATAATATCATCCAAGACCAGCCTGTCTGATCTTATCTTTGCCCACTCTAACTAACTGAAAGACCAAATCATACCACACTGTAACCCCAGATATCCTGTAGGAGGCCCTCATATTCAGTAACAGGGTGACTGCTGGCTTTGGTGACCATGATGGACTGAGGCTAACACATGAACTACCTTTGAAGGCAAGCCACTTTGGCATGTTTCTCTCAAAATGAACATGGGCTCCCTCATTCCCAGCCCGACTCATGATGTAATAATGTTTAAAGTGATCCCAGAGGAACAAGTTAATAACCCAGATGGAGGTGGAAAACGCTCATGGCTGGCAGACAGCCCCCTACCTGATCACACAGTTGCCTCGGTTAGATGCAAAGATGACGATGGGGGCGATAGAAGACTCCAGGGCCCGGTGCAGGTAGGTGAAGCACTCGATGTCCAGCATGTGGACCTCATCAACAAAGAGCACACCTGGAACCAGCTCCGCAATGCCCTGATCAATGTACTTGTTCACCACCTTGTTAATCTCCCCCCGAAGTTTGTCTAGAAGACAGCAAGGGTAGGCATGCAAGGTCAGTACCAGGTGGGGAAAACTGTCACCTTTTCAATTCTCCCCACACCTGAATTCAACCCAAACCCAAGTTTGGATCTTGGTTTTGCTGTTCGCAATGTGACCCCAGGCAAGTTATGTCCCTATTCCAGGCTTTGATTTTATCATCTGAAAGTAGGAATAATCACACCAGAAGCCACAAACAGGCAGCTTCCCCTAAAGATGTGCTGTAAGTCACTCTCCCCACCAGATCTTATTATTCACACCCACCCAAGCCTAGCTCCCTGCCTGATCCCATAGATCTTAGGGTTTGGGGGCCCTGGATGAAATGAGTTTCCATATGCAAATCATCCTGTGCTGTGCTGGTAAAGGACCCTTCCTTTTGGCTATGACAAAGCTTAGGTTAATGAACTTTCATTCAAATGGCTGGACAAATAAATGAATAGAAGGCATGTGTAGAATACTCTCTGGAAGGAAACCTGAAAGGAATGAAAGGTTCTGAGAAAAGGTCCAACCTGAGAGTTCTAAAATGGATGAGTCTCTCAGAAGTTAAGGAACCCATCTAAAGTCACAGTTCTCATTTTCCAAACCAGATCCTGTGCTATCATCTGGAGGGAGCTACTCATAAACAGAACATGAAGATTTGATACAGCATCTCCCACCAAAGCCATGATGCAGGCATGGTCAAAATCATGTTAAAATACAGAAACTACTCTTGGTAACTCTAACAGAAAGGCCTCAGATCACTCCAATGGCTGAAATGTTAAAGAAAATAAGATGCTTTAATGTCTAACACTTTAAGGTGACAAAGCTATAGGTGGTAAAATAAGTGAAGAGAGAGATGTACCCGTTGGGAAGAGAAGCAAGAGAACCTAAAAGTCCACAAGGGACCAGCAACATCCCTATCAAGCTCTGGGAAGTGCTCAGGAAGCTGAGCGGGTGGAATGGGGACCCCTGGCACCCAGACAGCAGAGCTTGCTGTGCTCAGGCCGGAGCTAAACTACAGAGCTGGGGTGACACAATTCACATTTCTGGAACCTCAAAGGACCAGAATCTGTGACAGTTCCCATCTCCAAAGATGAGTGCAAGGATACTGAATGCAGTCAAGAGGGTGTGCTAGCAAGCAGGGCCAGAGGGCACACGGTATGCTTTGGCTGTCTACACCAGCCACAGACTGTTAGCATGGAGTCAGGCTCTTCCTCATTTTGGGGAAGAGTCACTCACAGAGCCTCACACAGGAAGGATATCAGAATCCAGGGCCCTCCAGCTCTGCTTCTGGCTCAGAGGCCTTGCTGTTGCTCTTACCTGTGATTTCTGTCTTCTTTGGCTTCATTAACTGGCCCATCATAGACAGGATGTCTTGTCCCCCCTGTGTAAGAGAAGACTTAACAGTCAGTCCTGCTTCCTAACGCAGCTGCAAAAACCTCACTCATCCCCACTCCCTCATCCCACCCATTCCCAATGTCAACTTCACGGGGTCCTGAGATGAACAGACCCTGAACTGCTCCAGTGGAAAGCTTAGGAAGCTTCTAAAACAGAAATTCTTAAGAAGTTTCCCTTGCCCTGTAAGAATAAAATTAAGTCCCTTCATGGGAAGTACAAGCTCTGTGGGCCTGGCCCAGCCTCCATCTCTGGTCATATCATTTTCCAACCCCATACTCCTTGATTAGCCACATAGGACTCCTAACCATTCCCTGAACACCCAAGTTCTTTTATGACTCAATGCTTTTGTGTATTCTAGTCTATCTGCCAGAAACCACATTCTCTTTCCTGGGAAGCTCCCAGTTATCCATTAAAGTTCAGGTCAAAGGACCTCTGGGGGGTGTCTGACTCACTCTGGTACTCCAGCTCCCTTGAGGACACTGTTCAAGTAGGTATAAGGTTTACCTAATTATGTTCCTGTATTTCCTTTCACTAGACTCAGTGACACAGTCACTTTAACCTAGTCCTAACCTGGAGCTACTCAGAGTTCTGAGCCCATCCCTGCCTAATAACTAGCTCCTAATAGGCTCATCCCCTGCCTGAATCCTCCCCACTAGCTCCTTGGGGTGCAGTCAGCAAGAAGCTGCTGTTTTGTCATTTACCAAGCAATTCATGATAACCTGTTGGTTACCAGACCCTGGTACACAGAGGCGCTCACTAAATGTTCACTAGTAAAAGGTAGCAAATGTTTCCTGAGGACTTATATTTGATCCTCAAAACAGCCCTGAAGGCAGGAAGTATTATATCCTTTTCCCAGAGGGAGAAAATCAAAATCAGAGAGCCCTGAGTCACAGAAAACCTGGAGACACAAAGTGACTAATTAGCCAAGCACATCAGCATCACAGCAACACAAACCCTGACTCGCAATTCTCAGCCCTGCACTCTCTCCAAGTCAAAGGCTCCTAGGAGGTTGGTTTGGGGACAGCCATTCCACAAGCAGAATGAACCTGTTGGTCTACAATGTGATACTTCAGCAATCTCTTGGCCAAGACTCCAAGGGACAAAACACCCAAGGATCCAATTTCAATTTCGAAAGTCTATCCCCTGCTAGGGAAAAGGTGGCCTCTCTTGGGATGAAGAAGAAAGTAAACTAAAAGATACCAGTAGGAAAGAGTTGAGATTTTAAAACTGCACATTTTCCAGAACTGTCATAAAGTCATACTGTATTTTCCCACAAAGTATCCATCCTCTGCTCAGCATGAGCAGCACATACAGGTCCCACTCAAAGCTATAAAACTGGGGATTTTGCTAAACTGGGGGAAAGACACAGCCTTGTCAAGCTTTCTAAACTCCTGCAAAGGGCTTCAAAAACACTCCTGTCTCCCCACCATTAACACCCAGAGAATCCCGGGTGTGAGCCGCTGCTGGAGAGAAGCCACAGAAGCTGTAGAGTCAGAGCCAGAGGCCTGGCTGGGATAAGGAACAATACATGTGAAATCATCTGTGACTAGAGCATTTGAATGGGAACAAAGGAGTCCCTCTCAGCTCATGTAGCTGTTCACTGCTGAACATTACAGAAACAAAAGGACGTGTTTCTCTAAGAAAGGGCAGCAGCAAGACTGACAATTTGCTCCCAGAGCTTCTGTGCACATGCAAAAGGGCTTGCGTGCCAGTTCATGCCCGGGTAAAAGCAGTTACCTGGGGCCGGGCATTGGCCACGTCCAAGTCATGCAAGGTCACATCCTGGATGATTTCTTTCTTCTTGTGCACATCCCCCTTTGGCAAGGGGACATACTCTTCAGCTTCAAGGTCGAATTCTGTGGCATACGTATCACACCTGCCCTGCCTCTGCAAAGGGAGAGAAACCTGAGTGCCTGGTGAGTTTTCACTGCCAAGTCCCCAAATGGCACACTGCTAAGTGAGATAAAGTCTCAAATGTGGGCCTGACAGCATACTCAACTAACTCATTCTCGACCAACTCCAAGCATTCCCCACTCTTCTGCTGCCAAGAGAAGGAAGCTATCTGCTCATCTCTGGGCTCCAAAAACCCAGTTGAAAAACACTTGATACTTTCTCCAAGAATATTTTTCCTCCTCTCTTTTAACTGTATGCAATTCCCGATAAAGGGCAAATCCAATAGATTAACTGGAGCCGGAGGGAGTTGTTCAGACTCTTTTGTAGGTGGGTGATTTATGGTATGATATGAAGTATTATGCGCATCCATTAAACAGTGAGGAACACTGTACAGGACACTGAAAATCAGATATAAAAGGAATGCCAACTAATGCAGCATTCCTTTCCACACACATATATCTTGAGAAGAAAATACCAAAGAGATAAAAGGAAGATTAAATACACTGCACATTTCAATTTAAAAATGACTACAGTTGTTTTGCTTCCTCACCCTATACTCCCCCTCTAAACAGGTTTTAGTATTTTTCTAACAGACTTTTTAGAATGAAGATAAAGGGAAAGCAAACTTTATTAAATGCAAAGGGGCAACTGCTGACCTTCCGTCAGCATGATACCAGACACGCCATCCCCATCCCCAAAGAAAGCAACTTCCTGGTCACCCAGGCCTCCTCAGGGCAGACAAATCATGCGTTACCTTCACGGCTCCACTGTTGGCTTCAATGTAAATCACATCTCCAGCCTCTACTCGCTCTTTCTGCAAACTTTCAAAAATGCTGGGGTCCAGCTTAAAATTAAAAAAAAAAAAAAAAAAAAAAAGTGAATCAGAGAACAGTAATACATATTATATTTATTTCTGACAAACTGTCAGCTATCTTCCTGTAAGGGAACTGAGATAGCTAATGACTGTATGGAGAAAGTGTATTTGTGTGTATGTGTGCATGTGTGTGTGTTAGAATGTGTGAGGCTGGCTCTGAGGGTCTGAGTGTCCTAGAGAGAAAGCAAAGGAGTGAGTGTACCTTTGTTCCAGGCAGAGAGGGACATAAGGGGAAACCTAGTCTCCTTTTCCCCTTTACTCTTAAAGTTGCAAACTGGCAAATATAGCTCTGACACTTTTAGGTGGTCTACGCTGTTCCTGGAGGACAGGCCCCAAAACCCCTTTAAAGAATGCTGTTGCAGGTTCAATCCTTCTCATTCCTCACCTACGATACCGATAGGACCTTTTGCAACTAAAGCTTTCTTTTTTGTAACTAGCATTTTGTGGGCCTATGACTTTGGACAAGGCTATCAGTTTCTTCATCTATATAACAGCACCCAGATGTGATCACAGATGTGTAAATTCAAAGGGAAGCATAAACCAGGATCTTTCCCAAGCTTTTTGATTCAAATCCCAGATTTTGCTCCCTGCTTGCCTGCCTGTTTATATCTCCAGAAAAGTAGCATATTTGGGGAACTGCTGCTTTTCTCCAGATCATCCAGATTCAGGCTACCCCTGATGATCAATATTCTAGGACAGCATCTTTTGTAGGGAGTTAGCAGTTAGAAATAAGGTTCTCTCAGTTAAACTTCATTTTATAATGTGAAAAACACTTAGGCTTTGTCTCAAACAATACTAAAGAGTAAAAACCCAAGATTCAGTGAAAGAACCCAGACACAAAAGAACACATATTGTATGATTCCATTAATATGAAATGTTTAGAAAAGAATTGTATATAGAAACAGACCATAGATTAGTAGCTGCCAGGGGCTATGGGTGAGAAATGGAAGCTATTGTAACTGGGCAGGAGGCTTCTTGGAATGATGAAAATGGTCTAAAACTGGTTGGTTGTAACGGTGTACAACTCTGTAAATAGATCTAAATTACTTGAGTTGTACACTTAAACGGGTGAGTTTATTTGAAATTACATCTCAATAAAGCTGCTGCAAATGGTAACCACAAAAACAAAGCTCTGCCTTTCTGGCTGGTTCGGGCCTGATGGCCTCCTGGAGGACTGCCATGGGCAGGAGGGACAGTGGTTGGTCAGCCTCTGACACAGGGCATGGGATAAGGGAGGCACTGGATACTGATTGCAAGTACGGTATTTTCCTTCACACTTAAATATCCATGAGTACTTAAGCTCCATGTACCCAAATACCTTATACTTGAAGTAGCTAGAAGTACTCATTTTAGAAGAAAAATTTCTCCCCTATGTCATTTTCTTAAGGAAACTGTGCAAAGCAGCCTTATGGATAGCCGCAATCTAAGTCGCATGCCTTATTTTTATCAATCATACATTGAAGAGCACACACTACTGTATTTTTTTGCCTTAAGCATTTTTATATTGGTTAATTTCCCAAATGAATTGACTGAAGATGTAATTATTGCAAGGTGGCAGGTCATACTAAGAAATCTAATATAGAATGGGAGAGATGAGGGGAAGGTTTAAACGAGATTATTTGCAGAGGCATGCCCCTAAGATGGAAACCCTGTTAGGAAAAAGAAAAATGGCCCTTTGAAGAAGAGACATTTTTATGATCTCCATAAAGCAGTGACCAAGAAACCACCTCACAGAATCAAAGAACCATGAAATCACAGACAGGAACAAAGATGGAGAAATTATACTGCAAATTGTGACCAATCTACTGCAGTTTACAGATGGGAAAATGAAGGCCCAGAGAACTCAACTGATTTCAAAAGGTCACATAGTAGGTTGGAGGGTGCTCTACCACTTAACTAGTTGTATGATCCTAAGATAACTGCTAAATCTCTTTATGAGACTCAGTTCCTTTATCGGTGGGAAATTATACAAACAAATACACACATCATAAATATTAATAAATATTTGTTGGAACACTTAGCACAGGGCATGGCACATACAATAAATAAGAGCTAGGATGAGGATGTTATATTATTATTAATATTAAAGCAAGCCACTCTGGCCAGCATTGCTTAGTGGTTAGAGCACTGGCCCACACACCAAAGGGTTGAGGGTTTGATTTCCAGTCAAGGGCACCTACCTGGGTTGCAGGTTCAATCTCTGGCCCTGGTTGGGGTATATGTGGGAGGCAACCAATCAATGTGTCTTTCTCACATCGATGTTTCCCTCTCTTTTCCCCACCTCCCTCCTTTTCACTTTCTCTAAAAATCAATGGAAAAAATATCCTCAGGTGGGGATTAACAAAAAAAAAATAATAATAAAGCAAAGCCTACCATCTAAACTGCTCCATTTCTCTAACTGAAAGCTCTGACAATAACATCCAAAGCTACCACTTCTTAGGAAACTAGATGTCATATCCAAAGCTACAACTTCTTTCCTTAAAAGAACTCCGTGAGATGGGCAATTTTTTATTCCTATTTAACAAACAAAATCACTTCCCAAAGGTCATACCATTTTCAGCAGCAGAGCCAGAATTCCCTTTCAAACTCTAACTCCAAAATCCATGCTCTTCCCACCAGGCACCCCAGTTGCCAGCATCTTCAAGGTTTATAGGACAGCGGTCTGAGGGCCTTCTAGGGCCTCCCACAGTGCCAGCACTATGGCTTCTCTATAAAGCCCTGGCCTAAGCAGAACCAACCACTGAAGTACCCCAGGTTTCTAGGTCCTGACATATACCTGCAGTATTTGGTCTCTTGAAGTCAACTCATCATCCATTCTCCAACTCTTACAAATTACTTAATGCCATTGCTTTTTGTAAGCATGAGCACAGTTACTGAAAATATATGCCCAGGTTCAGAGAGTAGCCCAAGGCTCTGACAAATGGTCATAGCATAAGTAGGTGGCAGAAGGTATACTGGAACAGCCACACAGCTCATGTTTCAACATAAACAATTTCCTTAAAGTAAATAAGAAAAAGCTGTCTTTATTAAGTCCCCTGTGTACTGGCCCTATACTTGGTACTGCTCTATAACATAACATCTTCAGATGGCCTGTGATAATCATCACCCACAGTGCAGAGACAAGGGAACTGGAACACAGGTTAGACCACTTGCCCAAGGCCACACAGTGCTGAGAGATTCTCAGGCAAGAGAAAAAGAACAAACATGTACTCACTTTCAGTTGTTTGGTTCCTTTGGCTGTTTTGAGTCCTATGATTACGTGACTAATGGTTTTACCATACCCTCCCATGGGGTTCTCTGTCTCACACGGAGTTAGCTCTGTGACTTCACCTTCATAAACCTCCTTGGTTTCTTTTATCCGCAGCCCTGGAAGAAATGGCAGATGATCTCTGGTCAGAGCAGAATTTTCTTACTCCTTAACAACTTCTATTGTCACAAAACTTCCATGTCACAAGAACTGACTAGTCAACCTTACTGACGTACATTCTTGGGTAGAAAAGCACCACAAACACAAATATAACAGAATGCAGAAAAACAATTGTATTTCAGCCTTTCAAAGGGACTTCCTCAATTCTAATCGAGAACTAAACAGACAAGCTATAATTCTCAAAATTGTTTCAGATAGCTTCTACACGTTCAAGGGATGACAACAATGAAACACTACTCTACACCCTCCAGAATCATTAATATTAAAGGCTGATGATACCAAGAGTTGGTAAGGATGCAGAACAGGAAGGTTACACTGCTACTGGGAGTGTAAATTGGTATAAATACTTTAAGAACAACATGGTATTATTTCTTAAAGTTGAATATCCTATGATTCTGCAACTCAACTCCTAGGTATATACTCACTAGGCAGGAGAGCACATGTGCACTAAGGGATAGAGCCAGTAACAGTCATAAAAGCATTGTTCTCAATTGCCAAACCCTGAGAAAACTCCACTGTCCGTAAACAGTGGAAGAGACAACTGAATTGTGGTTTACTCATACAACAGAACATCACAACACAATGGAAAAGATTTATGACCACATGCAACAACATGAAGCTCAAACACAACTTAGTGGAAAAAAGCCAAATGTGGCAGAATATATACTACAAAATTGCATTCATTTGAGGTTTAGAAACACGTACAACTACACTATAATGTTAGATTCAAGGCAATCATTAATTTGACAAGGAAATAAAGAATGGAGATAGAGGAGGACACAGACTATACTTTCGGGCAGCAGTTCTCAACCTGTGGGTCGCCACCCCTTTGGTGGTCGAAACGACCTTTTCACAGGGGTCGCCTAAATACATCCTGCATATCAGATATTTACATTACGATTCATAACAGTAGCAACATTACAGTTATGAAGTAGCAACAAAAATAATTTTAGATTTGGGGGTCACCACAACATGAGGAACTGTATTAAAGGGTCGAGGCTTAGGAAGATTGAGAACCACTGCTTTAGGGTATTGGCAATATTCTTTTTCTTGACTTGGGTGGGTTTTCAATTTATGATAATCCACTGAGCTCTATATTTATGATACATGTACTTTTCTGTATGTCTGCACAAAATTATCAAGTCACTTTAAAAATATTTAAATAAATAATATTATATTAGTGGGACCTGGTAAAGGAAAAACACTGATGGCTTAAGTTTAGGAAACACTACTCTGAGCCTTAGCTGGAGTCTACAGTCATGGTTCTTACCGTTTAGAATCACCTGATGAGCTTCTACAATTCCTTATGCCCTGGCCACACTCAGAGCACTTACCTCCGAATCTCAGAGGTTGGGATGCTGCCATTATTATCAGTTTAAAGCTCCCTAGATAATCCCAATGTATAGCCACAGCTGAGAACCACTCATCTAAAGAATAATGAACTCTGTTCTACTCAAAATGTGAGACATAAACTACTTCTGATGGCAGGAAGCCCTGATATGGTCTGGGTGTCCTCACCATGGAGCCACCTCTGCTCTGATATGGGAATACCCAATGGCAAAAAGAAACACTGCCAGTGGTGTCAATCACTTCCCACTTTCAAATGTGGTCATTATCTTAACACTGGATCGGCTGACTTCTTTCCCCAGAAACCCAATTTGGGCAAAAACTCTCTCAGATATTAAGTGAAGGAAACGTTTTATTCTACCTTCTCTCAATCTGATAGCCTACAAATGGAAGTTTTGGAATAGCCCCAAAATAGAAGTTGCATTTCATTTTTGCCTCACCAAATTCTTAGTTCCTGAACACCATGACAAAATTTTCTAAATAAAATGAATGTATCAGAAGATTGTAACAGGAGACTCTTTCCCCCTCCCCACGTGGCAGTCTGTACTTGTTCTTCAATAAACTTCCACCTTTACTTAAAAAAAAAAAAAAAGACAAATTTGAAAAATTCTTTACTTTTTAAATGAAATTTTGATTTTTTTTAAACTGCATGGAGGACATAATTTTTTTATTGATTTTAGAGAGAGAGGAAGAGAGAAGAGAGAGGAGAGAGAAGGGAGAGAGCGTTCAATGTGAAAGAGAAATAACGATTGGTCACCTCCCCGTATGTGCCCTGACTGGGAATCAAACTCACAACCTTTTGGTGCACTGGATGATGATCTAACCAACTGAGTCACTTAGCCAAGGCTGAACTTTGATTTTTTAATTCAAAACTTTTATATCCCAGAGATAAATTCCTCCAAATGGAATGTTTTCCTATATTTACTGTTAGACAACTATTATATGAAATTCCTCAAGTGGGGGAAAAGGCATTCCTATCTCTCACTAGTTCCATATTTGTTTAGAAGTTGCTCTGTGATGACAAGCAGACAGGGGATATGGTTGACAGACAATGAAACAGGCTGTTAGCCAGGAAAGGGACTGAGCTGGCACTATCTCTGGCAATAACAACGCAAATGACACAGGTTTCATCTGCTGGCTCAGGTTTCTAAATCCCTGACAGGGACCTTCATCACATCAAGGAAATAGCACAGACTCCTTGCTTTTTATTTCTGGTCAGCTTACAGCTTTCTCCCACCCCCATTGTCAACATCACAGAAACTCGGAGGCAGAGAAAGATGGGCAGGGTTCCTTTTTGAAGACTGTCAATGACCTGCCTTTTTATTCAGTGGCAGGATCAAGAAATTTCTCTTCACCTGGCTGCCATCAAAAGAACTGTGTTGCTCTCCTCCCCCTCCCAAAAGGGCAAATCACAAAACTGATGCCTAGGAAATTTATCTTTATTTTTTCAAAGTTAAAGCACTTAAGTTACCTTTAAGCAACCTAAAAACATACACTCACATAAAGGTCAGTTTTTACAATGTCAGTAACATATTTTTCAAATTTGTAAAAATGCATTTTATTAGCACACATATTTGAACCAGTTGTAACTAACATCTTACAGATCTTCTTAATTAATGAGTTAAATAAAATCTATGACACATGTTCATTAAATTCTTTAAAAGTTCTCAAAAGATTTGAAACCTATGGCATCATAAGATTCACTGAATGTCTTTCAACACTTCATGTAATAACGCAAGCTAAACCTTACAAATACAAATGTTGCTAAAAAAGCAAGACATACCCGGCTGGTGTGGCTCAGTGGTTGAGTGTCAACCTATGAACCAGGTGGTCATGGTTTGATTCCTGGTCAGGGCATATGCCCGAGTTGTGGGCTCGATCCCTAGTGTGGGGTGTGCAGGAGGCAGCCGATCAATGATTCTCTCTCATCATTGATGTTTTCTCTCTCTCCTCCCCCCCTGTCTCTTCCTCTCTGAAATCAATGAATAAATAATTAATTAATTAATTTAAAAGTCCACATTCCACCCTGGTCACACGGCTCACTCTGTTGGAGCATCATCCTATACACCAAAAAGGTTGTGGGTTCAATCCCTGGTTGGGGTGCCTATTCAAGGCAACCAATCAATGTTTCTCTCTTACATCAATGTTTCTCTCTCCCCCTCTCCCTTCCTTTCTCTCTAAAATCAGTAAAAACATATCCTTGGGTGAAGATTTTAAAAAAAGGTCCATATCTTATCTAATAAAAGGGTGATATGCAAATTAACCACCACTCCCTCACTCCCTCACAGAGATGGCGGTGGCCACAGAGCTGAAGCAAGCAGGAGGCTTGGGTTGCCCCAGCGATGGAGGAAGCCAAGCTTCCTGCCTTCCCTGGCCGGCCCTGAGCTCCGCTCAAGGCTATCAAGTTTCAATATTAGAAGTTAAACAAATCCCAGATACCTGCTTCCAGCACTTGGGTGTGGCCAGCCTAAAAATGGCCATCAGCCACTCACTCAGGCTGGCCAGGCACCCCAGTGGGGACCCCGACCCTGAAGGGGGTGTGACCAGACTGCAAACAGCCATCAGCCCTCACCCAGGCTGGCCAGGCACCCCAGTGGGGACCCCCACCCTGAAGGGGGTGTGACCAGCCTGCAAACAGCCATCAGCCCCTCACCCAGGCTGGCCAGGCACCCTAGGAGGACCCCCACCCTGACCCAGGACACCCTTCAGGGAAAACTAGCCGGCCCCCACCTGTGCACCAGGCCTCTATCCTATATAATAAAAGGGTAATATGTAAATCGACCCTAATAGCAGAACGACTGGGAATGACTGGTCACTATGACACACACTGACCACCAGTGGGCAGATGCGCATTGCAGGAGATGCCCCTTGGTGGTCAGTGCACTCCCACAGGGGGAGCTCTGCTCAGCCACAAGTCAGGCTGATGGCTGCCAGCACAGCGCTGGTGGCAGGAGCCTCTCCCACCTCCTCAGCAGCGCTAAGACTGTCTAACTGCAGCTTAGGCCTGCTCCCTGCTGGCTAGTGGACATCCCCCAAGGGCTCCCGGGCTGCCAGAGGGATGTCTGACTGCCAGTTTAGGCCTGATCACCCAGGAAGCGGGCCTAAGCCAGCAGGTGGACATCCTCCGAGAGGTCCCAGACTGCAAGAGGGCACAGGCCAGGCTAAGGGACCTCCTCCCACCCTACCCCCGCTTGGAGTGCACAAATTTTTGTGCACTGAGCCTCTAGTTCCAAATAACACAAAGCAGCCTACAGATATAGTTCACAGTGTTTCTAGTCTAAAGCAAGAGTCCCAAACTCTAGGCTTACCTAGACCTGGCAAGGATCATTAAGAAGCAGAGCAGCCTTAACCAGTTTGGCTCAGTGGCTAGAGCATTGGCCTGCGGACTCAAGGGTCCCAGATGGACCCAGGGGTCCCCAGTTTGATTCCAGTCAAGGGCATGTACCTTGGTTGTGGGCACATCCCAGTAGGGGGTGTGCAGGAGGCAGCTGATCGATGTTTCTCTCTCATCAATGTTTCTAACTCTCTATCTCTCTCCCTTCCTCCCTGTAAAAAAATCAATAAAATATATTTAAAAAAAAAGAAGAAGAAGAAGCAGAGCAAGCCTCACAGAGACTGGGGCAAGCTTGAGTGCAAGTCTGCTCCGAATAGGAGGGGCCCACTTAGCTTTGACTGACTGCTGCCTGGTAGAAATGAAAGCTCCTTTCAAGCCAGAAAGAAGGATTTTATATGACATCTCTCAATCTCTAAATACTGGCAACTATATAACTCAAATTTTATTTTTAAAAACACCGTATAAGTCAAACAGAATATGTCTATTGCCAGACACAGACCAAGGGCTATCTTACTTTAGCTAAAGATTGTCTTCTCTCTGCTTTGAAGTCCACCCCCTTCTCTCACTCACAAAAACTTCACTGAGCACCTACTGTGTGTGTCAGCAACTGGGGCAACCTTTGTTGCCCCCTATATCTATAGTGGACATTTAATGAATATCCAATCTGTTCCTTCCATACCTTCCCAACTCCCAAAATGACAAAGCTGGGAGAGAAGGGTGACATCCTTGCCTCCTCTTTCTTTCAGCCCCCAACACCTAATCCTTCAGGAAATCCTGTCAGTTCTATCATCCAGCTATATTCCAAATCCAACCATTTATCACCTCTACCATCACCACCCTTGCTGAAAGTTATCACCATCTCTTTCTCAGATGACTTATGATCTCTCTACTTGAACCCTTGCCCTCTTTACTGTCTACTCTATATACCCCAGCCAGAGATTCTTATAAAACCAAAACTATTCTCCCATTACTTCTCCTTTCACTCAGCAAAAAAGCCAAAGCCTAACCATGGCCTTATGGCACTATAGGATCT
This sequence comes from Murina feae, assembly GCA_004026665.1. Lineage (NCBI taxonomy): Eukaryota > Metazoa > Chordata > Mammalia > Chiroptera > Vespertilionidae > Murina > Murina feae. The sequence goes on along the minus strand of PVJC01005520.1, from coordinate 12,277 downwards.
TACCCCTAAACTAGACTTCAGCTATTCTGAGGCAAGGATCCTGGGCTAGACAAATCTATTCTTGCTTAAACTTTTGTATTTTCCTTGAAATTTTTAAAAATAATTTCTCTCACCTTAAAAAAATATATTTTTATTAACTTTAGAGATAGAGATAGAGATAGAGAGATAGAAATATCAATATCAGAGAGAAATTTCAATCAGTTGCCTCCTACACACACTCTGACGAGGGATTGAACCTGCAACCTGGGCATGTGCCCTGAGCGTCAATCAAACTGGGGAACTTTTGGTAAATGGGCAGATGCTCAACCAACTGAACCACACCAGCCATGGCTCACTGAATTTTTTTAAGTAAACTTCCTTCTTCAGAATATTTGTCTTTGACAAGCAAAAGGACTGGAAAATGGTGCAGGCACTGACAAGTATTCATAACCATGATGACTGAGCAACTAACTATATCCTAGAGACAGACTCCCACATGTGCAGAAACATTAAATATTTCTTAACAGCTAAAAAGGAATAAACTATTTTTACAAGTAGATGTGAGAGAAGCTGAGACTGTCCCAGAGATAGGCCAGAAGAAGTAAGGACAGGAGCCTGCTCCACAAGTCCTCGCTGGCAAGAGGGAAACATTTGGGAGAGAGGTCATTCTCTCCTCCAGCAGCCATTCAGAGCATGGGCTCTAGAATCAGACAAATGAGGTTAAAACTAGAGTTCTGCTTCTTCCTAGCTGGGTCACTATGGACAAGTTATTGAACTTTCTGAGCCTGTTTTGTAAGATGCTGAATGAGATTGAGAGCGTCCTCTCAGCAGAGGGAAAGGCTATCATCAATGCAGGGGCCTGGCGCATAACAAACACTCCGCATGGTAGCTCCAAGCCCTAAGAGACTGGCACTGGCAGCCGCAAAGCTCTGCCAGTGACCAAATAGTATCATCACTCTCTGACAGGCCACAGTTCTTCTGGCTCAACATCCAGAACCAGGGGCTTTCTGGCAGCACGACACACAATTCTTTTGGCTTAAGTCCAAAACCTTTCCAGTGGAAAGTCATCTCTAAAAACATAAAAAGGCTTCCAGGAAAATCTAACTGGTTTCTTTTTTTTTTTTTAAGTACTTTTTTCTTTAAATATGTTTTTATTAATTTTTTAGAGAGAAAGGAAGGGAGAGGGAGAAACATACATGTTAGAGAGACAGAAACATTGATTGGCTGCCTCCCATATACACCTCAACTGGGAACCTATGCATAACCTGGGCTTGTGCCCAGACTGGCAATCACACTGCAAACCTTTCAGAGTATGGGCCTATGCTCAACCACCTGAGCCACACCGCCAGGGCCTGGCTTGTTTCTTAAAAATAACTTTATAGCCACGTTTATTTTGTCGGGTTAGGAACCCCAGCCCCATAGTTAGGGCCCACGTTTGTTGCTCGTTAAAGCACCTCAATTAGAAAGCTGGGTTTTGTTTTATTTGCAAAGATAACATTAATGATGTCAAAAGAAACAGAGCAACACAACAAATACAAATCACGAAGTCCTCTTTCACAACCAAGAGGCTTTAGTACACCGTGCAAGCGAGAACTCCTCCCCCACCAACATGATGCTCACCAATGGCCCTGCGGAAGTTCTCCATCAGCACTTCTGTCTTCTTGATCTCCGTGGAGTAAACTTCACTCCCCACCATGGGGCAGAAAGGCACCTTACTACCCAGCTCCTGAGCAATAGCGAGAGCTAGAGCTGTCTACAGAAAACAATGAAAATGTACTTGTTTTACTTCTTGAAAATATGATCATTCAGAGACAAAAATTATTTTTAAAAGTTATAACCAGAAACTGAAAATCTAGTCCTTTTAGTTTTAACATCAATTGGCATGTTTCACACAATAACTGTTTGATGACTCTTCTGCATTTATTAACTAAATGGCATTTTTAATCATCCCTATAATTACAAGTTATCATTCATATGAGACTCAGTGCAGGCCCAACTCTAACTGCTTCACATGACCTCCCACTCACCCTATGAATTAGGTACTACTACTATCAGCACTTTACAAATGAGGAAACTGAAACACAGAGAGATTAAATAACATATCCTAGGTACTATAATCTAGAAAGTGGAGGAGGGGGCACTCAAATGCTGGTAGCAGGGTTACAGAGATCATATTCCCATCATAATTAGTATAGTCTTCCAAAACTGTTCCCTCAGTATTAAAACAGGGTTCTGACCTAATCACTCAGAACACCAGTCCTGGGCCTTTGAGAGAATTGCTGCCTGTTTACACAGGTACAGGAAGATAACTCACCGGAAATCAATAAATTACATGATGTTCACTTTATATTAAGTGGCCCACACATAATGAACACATGAGGTCAGGTTCTGAAGTTATGAATGGGTCTTAAATTACCCGTGAACATGCCCTAGTAAAACTACAGGTTGATTTTTAGTCAGATAACCACAGTTGTCAGATGCTGAACAGAAGCAGACTTCACAGATGTATGGTCAAACATCAAGCAGCAAAAGCCAGTCTTCTAAAGCTGGTATAGGACTGAGAAGTGCCGTGACCTTTTAATGCCATTTCATCTTTCCTCAACAAGAGTCCGAGTAAGGTCAGTTCCCAAGGTGTATGGGCTAAGAAGGAAGAAAACAAGCTTGGTGTTGAAGAACAAAAAAGTGACTCGCTCTCTCCTTTTTTTAAAAAAAATATATTTTTATTGATTTCACAGAGGAAGGAAGAGAGAGAAACATCAATGATGAGAGATAATCACTGATTAGCTGCCTCCTGCACACCCCCTACTGCGCATTGAGCCTGCAACCTGGGCATGTGCCCTTGATTGGACTCGAACCCAGGACCCTTCAGTCTGCAGGCCGACGCTCTATCCACTAAGCTAAACTGGCCAGGGCAACAAAGTGGCTCTCTGAAACAGTGTTATAAAATTGGCCCAGTAAAAGTTCTGCTTAGATTTTCTTTTCAATGTTCCTTTGGTGATAGTTTCTGAGACACTAGGATCCTCTAGAGAATCAGCCTATAGTGTAGCCCAAAAAGCACTGGCCCGAGCAGCCTGTTCTCCTGTACCAAGAGGTCCTTTCAAAGAGCCAGGGCTGACTGGGGACTCTGGGGTGTTTCAGATATCTAGCCAGTCCCTTTATGGATTCCAACAAGCCATGCTGCCTCCTCTAACTGAAAGGCCCCTTTCTTCCCTGCAAAGCCAAGCTTCTCCCCACTCTGCAGGGCAAATGTCAAGATCAACCCTTCCAGCTCTGCCAGCCCTCAGTGCTCCCTCCTACTCAGCTTCCAGCTGCATTTAAGATCAATCAATACCACGCAGCTTAGTGTTCAACTAAAGCATTTTGTGCTGTCATGGTTTCCTCTCTGTGTCCTGAAAGCCCCTTGAAGATAAAAATCATGTCTCCAATTCCTATATTCTCCCTCCCTCCTCCTCCTCCCCTCCCCCCACCATCTCTCACACAGCCAGAGGAGTACTGGGTAAAATCAGCATTCAGAAAAATACTTGCTGAGTGGTTTTCTCCCCTCCTCAAGTAAGATGTCACTGTGAAGATTTTATGAAGCCCTAGGCAAACAGAAATGTATTTCCAAAGTAAAGGAGCCTCGAAAGAGATAGGAGACAAATTCTAGAGACAATGAGACCCCTCCACGGACTTCATTCTCTCTTTTCTGGAGGTAGTCCACGATAATCTGGATTTTAGAAACTCAATTGTATTATTGCACATTAGTTTTTAAAAACATACATCTAACCAATTTAGCTAAACAAAGACTAGTTAAGACAAAAGATTAATTTGGCTTAGATACTAAGTTCATTCTCTTGGGTAGATTAAAAAAAAATGAGAGAAAATGAGTACCTTGCCAGTTCCAGGAGGTCCTGCCAACAAGACAGCTCTTCCAGCCATTTTCTTGCTTTTGATTAATTCTACTATCACACCACATGCCTAGACACCACAAAGGAAATAATAAATCAATATTAAAATGTTCCACGAGGGGAAAAGTCCAGTCTCTGGTCCAAACAATTCACATACTCATTCAACTAACACTGAGTGCCAATACACTGCAGGCACTGTTCTAGGTGCTGGAGGCAGTGGAGGGCAAGACAGAAAAACCCTGTGCTCATGGAGCTCCTGTTCCAGGGGCAGAGACCATCACAAAAACATCGTAGATCACTACCATGAAGAAAAAAGGGTAATGACAAGAGCCAGTGTCTGAGGCACAGGTTACTTTAGAAAGAGTGATCTGGGAAGGCCTCTTTGATAACAATATATTTGATATATTGCAAAGTTCTAGGCATATCTGGGCAGGAGTTAGTGTTGCATTCAAAGGAAACAGCATGCCCACACGACAGAAAGGCTACACGGGATAAGGAGCATGGGTAGGTGGAGCTGAAGGCAGGGGCCAGAATGCAGAATAGAATTTTAGTGTCCACATTAAAGTTTGGATCTTATACTACTTGTAATGGGATGCTATTGAAAAGGTCTTAAGCTATGTGTCATGTTATGATGATTCATTTTTAAAGGATTTTGATGGCTGCTGTGTAGAGAAAAGACAGTAGCTGTGCAAATGGGAGCAGTGACATTTAGCCTGGGAACCAGATATAGACTCCAGGAGCTCACACACTTCCTGAAACTGAAAATTGAATTGGAAACAAAATTATGCTCAGGTGTTCACATGTGCATTTTTTGATTCATAGCTTTCATCAGATTCCCTAATCAATCCACTAAGGGTTAAGAATCAATGACATACACTACTAGTTGGTAGGTTAACTATCCCAGGATCCTGCAAAAATGCTGCAGGTGAGGTTAAACCCGTGGCATCGTAAGATTTACTGAATGCCTTCAAATTCTCAAGATCAAATTCCTTGCCTTGGCTCTTTGCTGGGCAGTGACAACACTGTATACTATTGACAGGGTCTTGTGAATACATCTTATCTTCTGTACCACTATTCCCCATAGACTGTGGAGAGTATCTTGGTACCACACTTTAGACAGCCCCTCAAAACTGTGGATTCAAGGAATGCATGTAGATGTACTATATTCCATTTCTGATTCACCTGGAAAAGCACAGTGCTCTTAACATAGCCTAGAAGCTATTCTTCAGATGCTGCATCTCTACAAGATAACAGAACCATTATGGTCTTTCTATAGAGCTTTATATCTTAACTAGAGGCCTGATGCACAAAATTTGTGCAAGAGTAGGCCTTCCTTCTTCCGGCTGCCAGCACCAGCTTCCCTCCAGCACCCAGACCCAGGCTTCCCTCAAAGCCCTGGTTTCTTCCGGAAGGACATCCGGTCTAATTAGCATATTATGCTCTTATTATTATAGATCCTCAGCATTAAAAGCCTTTGGAAAACTCAAAAGAGGTAGAAGAGACTTTCTAAACCTTGGCTATGTACTCTTATTCACCGACTAGGTCCTCTTTCATTTACTCTCCCTCAGTTTAAGTTCCAACTTCTCTCCAGTAAGGTGTGTTCAGTGAATACTAAAATTTAAAAAGTAAAAATTGGAAGGGCCTTTAAAAGATTCCTAGTTAAACTCTCTCCTTTTTTTCAGATGAGGTTATTCAGCACCTGCAAGAAGGCTGATGTGACCAGGCATACAAGGATCTGGTAGCTGAGTTGGGATGCCTATTAATTCAATAAATACTAGGCCCCTATAATGAGTACTTAATAATATTACTGGTCTCTAGCCTCAGAAAGCGAATAGCTGTACAGAGGCTTACAGCATCAAAGTTAAGAGCACAGATTCTAGATTCAATAGACTTGGGTTTAAATCCTGGCTCTACCACTACCAGCTGAGTGACCTTGGGCCTACCTACCTAACCTCTGTGAACCACAATTTCCTTATCTGACAACAGAGTTCATAATAGTGGCACTCATGCTAAAGGATTTAAGGGTAAAGTGTGCTACTGTCTGCAACTTACTTTGAAATGCAAAAGTGGATTGATAGATAAATGAATATATGATAAAGCAACAGAATAAAATGTTAATTGTAGAATTTAGGCACACAGGTATTCACTATACAAGTCTTACAACTTTTTTGTCTGAAAAGTGTCATGTAAAGTGGGGGAGAGATAATTATTAGGGTGGAGGGGAAAACAAGACAGTGGAGATAAAGCTGCTTAGTACAATGCTTGGCTAATTCAACCAATGTTAGCTATTTGCAGTAGCAGGTCCTTAGGATGCAGAAGCTGTATAGGGAGAAATGTGAAAGACGCCTTGATCATGTCAACATTGCCTTCTTGAAAAGAGGATGCTCAAAAAGGAAGCCAGCGCCTTTTCCTTGGCCCGTTCTATTAGCACAGTTAGGCTAGGAGGAAACAATCTTCATCTCGTATTAAGGTTTCTGTAGCTGCTAAACCACAGCAAGGCCAAGGGGCACGAATCTGACCCTAGAGCACAGCAAACTGACAGGTGGATGTAACGTCACAGCCAGTACTAACCCGGGAGTCAGAATGACACGTAGGTACAAACCCCAGCATCACCACTTGCTAAACTGAGTGGCAAGTGGATAGATAGGAGAAATGATCTCTCTCTCTCTCACCCTCGATTTTTTATTCTGCAAAAATAATAATACAAAGAGCTCAAATAGTTCTGTGATTATAACGTAGGTGAAAGAACTTGACATCACTGCCACTTTAAAAAAGTGGATTGAATTGGAATGGTCAAAAGCAGTGGTTCTCAACCTGTGGGTCGCCACCCCTTTAGGGGTCGAACGACCTTTCACAGGGGTCGCCTAAGACCATCCTGCATATCAGATATTTACATTACGATTCATAACAGTAGCAACGAAAATAATTTTATGGTTGGAGGGGTCACACCACGAAGAACTGTTTTAAAGGGCCAGACGGTTGAGAACCACAGGTCAAAAGGATGCTGGGAGTAGGTAAACAGGCTGCTCCTCCCTGGAACTCACTTCCCTCCTTCGGCTCCCAGGCGCTGGGAATCACAGTGGACTCTGTAAGGCTGGTCACCCCCCTACTTTAAAATACTCACAGCCCCCGACTGCGCTGACAAAAACCCACATTTCTTACCATAGCCCGCAAAGCCCCGCAGGAAGTGGTCCCCCAACCAAATATGATCTTTATTTTCTCTCCTGGTTTAGTAGTAAATGTTTACCGTCGGTCTCCTACCACACTTACATGAAAGCTCCATGAGAGCTGAGACCTGCCTTACCGTGCTCCGCGCTGCATCTCAGCGAACAGAGCATTGGGGGGGGGGTCCCCTCAAGATGTGCGGTGCAGTAAGCCGTCCACCTGTCACCTGCTCCGCGGGACCGGCCCCCTCCCATCCCAGCGAGGTGCCTCCTCGCCGCTCCCCAGTCGGTTTTCACTGCCCTGAGGAAACCAGCGGGACACCTCGGCTCCTCGCCACTGCGGCCCTGCTTAGCGCCCCCAGCCCAGGCCCCCCGCCCGCCAGCCCACCTCTCGCGCGTTCTCCTGGCCCACGAGCCCCGCGGCCGCCTGCTTGGCCAGGCCGCTCTCGTCCAGCCCCAGCCCCTTCACGTGGCTGTGGGAGGCGATGCGCTGCGTCTTCGTGGTGCTCTTCACTTCCTCAATCTTCATCTTGTCCAGGTGCGAGGCCGAGACCAGCGTGGAACACCAGGAGCGGGGAACCCACGCCCGGAACCCCGGTTACCATGCGGCCGTAACTAGGCGGTTTGTCAGGGCCCGCCTTGTTCGGCGCTCTATTGGCGGAGGCGGAAACGCCTCCGCTCTTCATTGGCTCATGGCTGGCTCCGCCCACCTACTTCCGTCTGTGTCCACGGATTACCATTCCCCTCACCCGGCGTTTGGGCGGGGTAGAGATGCAGGTGCCGCACTGGCAGGGCAGCCACGCCTGGGGTTTGATGTGGGCCTGAGGCATTGCCAGGAGGTCAGGGTCACAATCGTGCCATCCTATACATTTCGTATTGGAACGTCCTATCCTTCAGCGAAGCTCAGGTAATTACCTCCGTTTTGCATTTGGAGAAACAAGCTTTGAGTTTTGCTTGGTTTTCTGAATTCCACGCTTTTGTGTCTCCCTAGGGAGGCCCAACTCAGCCAGCCAGTCACTCCCACTCTGCAACCCGGGCATGTGTCCTGACCGGTAATCGAACCCATGACCTCCTGGTTCATGGGCTGACACTCAACCACTGAGTCGCACCGGCCCAGCTGGAAGTCATGCAATTTGGCAGCATGTATTTTACACGTTGGATATTCAGGGACCGGGTAGTGGTTTCTGCCAGTAAATGGAACCGTTGGCATTTTTAGAGCCGGAAAAAGCAGAAGCTAGGCCTTGGAAAGCTGAGGTTGTTGACTGGTGGCCTGTGATTCATTAACCCTATAGTGACCACCTCTAGGTCACTCCAAAAGATCACCTAACATTTCATTGACATGCCTAGACATTCAGAGGTGAATAGCAATTCCTTTCACTCGGTGGAGGAGGGAGTCTTTCATCGAATAGTCAAAGTGAGGCACTCTGAGGAACTAACTTCTTTATATACGGTCCCATTAGGAGGGAAGACCACTATACATTGATTACTTTAAGCCCCAAACTTTGGCACAAAGTAAAGAGAAAGATTTTCTTTCAGCTGCATAAGGAGGTGGTAGGATAAGGCATTTGGAGCTCAGAGGAATCCATAGGAGCACTTTGGTGCAGTGGTTTTCAAACCACATTTCCTAGAGTTGTAGAATTCTTTCATGGCGGGTATGAATGGGCAAGGGGGGAGGCTGAGATATAGGATACTAATTCCAAGCCCCTATCTTCCCTTCCATCAAAGCTCTTCCATTTTTTTACTGCTAAAGAACAGTTCAAAAATCACTGATCTGGCCCTAGCTGGTTTGTCTCAGTGGATAGAATGTCAGCCTGCAGACTGAAGGGTTCTGGGTTTGATTCCAGTTGGGGGCACATGCCCGGGTTGCCGGCTTGATTCCTAATGGGGGGCACGCAAGAGGCAGCCAATCAATTATTCTCTCTCATCATTGATGTTTCTATCTCTCTCTCTCCCTCTCCCTTCCTCTCTAACATCAATGAAAATGTATTTTTAAAAGATCACCAATTTGACTTAGCACTCTTACTTTACAGGTAAGGAAATTGAAGCCCTAAAAGAGGATGGAAACTGTCCAACGTCACAAATTGATCAATTGCCTGACAAGATCTGGGGTGCAAAGAAGCTGGACCTGGGTGGTCAGAGTGGCTCCATGGTTGAGCATCAACCTATGAACCAGGAGGTCACGATTCGATTCCCCGTCAGGGCACGTGCCAGGGTTGCAGGCTTGATCCCCAGTGTGTGGTGTGCAGGAGGCAGCCAATCAGTAATTCTCTCTCATTATTGATGTTGCTGTCTCTCTTTCCCTGTTGTCCTCTCTGAAATCAATAATAATAATAATAATAATAATAAAAAAGCTGGACCTGGTTGCAGATCCAGATAGTGCCTTTTATTTAAACAGATGTCTATGTGGTAGGCCAGTGTCTGAGATACACAAGCTGAATGAAGGGCAGGTGAGGCCTGCAGCAGTGGACAGGGGTTATTTTGCCTACCCAGAATTCAACCATCTTCCTCTGGCTCTCATCACTAATTTTTTTTATAGAGAATCACACACTTTGAGTCTAAGTGGTTTGGATGGGTTAACCCCACCCCACAGGATTGTTTCAAGAATGGACACAGAACCCTGGCCTGGCTTATCAATGAATCCCATCCTCCTGGACATGGAGGTTGGTTTGAGAATGTGAGTGGGCAATCCAATGACAGTCCTAACACTTTCATATTTTTTATATATTGGTTCATGGGTGTCCAAGTGATCTTTGCTACTTTATGAGAAGACTCTGCCTGAAAATGCAGCCAACACAGAGGAGGAAAGCTGATAAGAGATTCCTGATGAAATCCTTTACATTCCCTTATCCAGCCTCGTCCTACTTACAATGTAATACGACACTGAAATTGGGGCTTAAAATAGTCTGAGTCAGGTTTTTATCTGAGGGTACTCAAAATCCCTATTAGTACAATGGTACATATGCAAGTAATGGCGTGGACTGCTACATTCCAGAACTGTGTTGTGTGAAAACCCCAGGACTACCAACTCCCTCACTCCCATGACCCTTTCTCTTTCACCTCCAATCCATCCATCCTCCTTTTCTCCAGTCCAGGTGAGTTCATTTTAGCCGCTTGGTTTCCAACCCCTTGTTCCTTCCTGGACTTGACTTCTTTCACACCTGATCTTTGAATTTACAATCCAAGGTCAAACCTACGTCTGCCTTCTCCACTGCCTCATGAAGGCTGCTGTGTAGGTCAGCAGGTAATTATTCAATGACCCATTACACCGTTATGGTCTCCAGCTTGAGCTGAGCACTCAGAGCTGCCCAACTAATTATTAAGTGTTGTTTAGTTAGGACATTCCCACACATACCTTCTACCCTATGGTCCAAGATGTCTGCCTTAGTGTCTCCTAAAAGGCTATGTTTGAACCAGCAAGGAGAAAAGGGGGAAGGGAAGGTATGCTCCTTCCCTTTAACCTTGACCTCAAGTTGCACCATCATTTCTACTTATATCCCAGTGTTCAGACTTAATCAAATAGCTGCAAGGGGATCTGGGAAATGTAGTCCTTAGCTGGGAAGATATGTGCCCCATTGAAAATTCTTTTCCTGTGTAAAAAGAGGGAGAAGCTAGATTGAGACACAATTCTTAATCTCTATCCTAAACTTCTATTTGCCAAGCACTGTTGGATTATTCTTGTATACTGATTTAAGCATAGACATGTCTTCCTCCTAGTCAAGGTAACCCTACTAACTGGCTTTCAGATAACAGTCTAGGCCCCACTTCATCTCTCAGAGGCCTCAATATACCCATTACCCTCCTTTTCTTGTATTTCACCTATTCTCCCTGGTAATTCCCCACAGGATATAAACATACTAAATTGTTTCCATCTTAAAACACATTATATTCAATGTTGAAACACTGAATTTTTTTCCTCTAAGATCAGGAACAAGACAAGAATGCTTGCTTTTACCACTGTTTAACATAGTAGTAGAAGTTCTAGCCAGAGCAATTAGGCAAGAAAAAAAATAAAATAAAGGCACCCAAATTGGAAAGCAAGAAGTCAAACTAGCTCTCTTCTTAGATAACATAATTTTTAAAATTTATCTTTAGTGTTGAAAGTATTACAGATGTCCCCTTATTTTCCCCCATTGACTCCTCCACCCTGCACCTGTTCTCCCAGCCCCAGCCCCAGCCGCCCCAGGTTCTACAAGCTGTCCACATTCCTGGGTTCATGATCTTCCATCTTTGAAAAGAGGAATGGCTAGTAGAGTCTTTCTCCTGATATCATTTCTCTTGTTCTGATCTTCCTGCCTTCCTCTTATAAGGACCTTTGTGATTATATTATAACCAGACAACCAATGGGTCTGGGCTGCCTGTCACTACTTGAGCCAATTAAGCAGAGACAGGGTTGAATCATATATGAGTGTTTATTCCAATAATGCTTGCTGTATGGGAGAGCAGCAGGTGATCCACAAAAAAACCTGCTCTCCAACCCTCCATACGCTAGCTGCTTCTATTGGGTAGGACAAAGATTACATGGCAAAGTAGGCAAAAGGAATCAGAATGCAAAGGTATGCAAAATGGCTTTTATAGGCACGGTGAAGTAGCCAGCTCTCACCGGGACAGTGCTCCATTGTTTGGGCAACAAGATTGTTCATCTTTCCATGATAATGGGCAGTACTTGATTGGGAATGAACCGCATTCCAGGGTTGGCTCCTAGGTCCAAGGTTGACTCCTAGGTCCAAGGTTGACTCCCAGGTCCGGTGGCATACAATCCCAGCCAGATTAGAGTGCCCTTTCTTTAATTAGAACAAGGCAATCACAGCAGAGCATGATTAATATTTCTTATAACTAACGCTAGTCCCCAATATTCCATTTTTGCCCCTAACATTATCAGGCCCACAGGATAGTCTGTCTCCCCATCGTAAGATCCTTCACTAAATCACACCCACCAAGTCCCCTTTATTATGCTGGGTATCATACTCACAAGTGCCAGGATGTGGACATTTTTGAAGGGCTTTTATTCTTCCATGGCCAGGATCCCCTCCTGGGATTCCACTGCCACCCAAACTGATCTACCCAGGTTTTAATCCAGTATCAGAGGGCACACTTTTATATTGCTTGCTGTGGACAAAATTCCAGGTTTTTCTCCCATTATGCTAACTTGGGTTACATGCTCACTACTAATCCCAATTGTCAAGGCTGGTGGAATGGATCTGAGTCTCACGCTCAGAGCTAGAGTAGGGTCAACACCCACAGTGACCT
>PVJC01005519.1:39414-58883 GCA_004026665.1 Murina feae | reverse complement strand
CAGGGGAGGGCAAGAGTCTGAGAGATCAACATAGAGGGGGTGCCTGCTCCAAGCCTCCATGGTGTGCCTGGGGGCAGGCCCCCGGCAGGTAGACACACACAGGAGGACTGCTCCGAGCCTCAGATGCGGCTGGGGGCAGGTCCCCAGTGGTGACACACACACATACACACACACACACAAAAGGCGCCTGGCAGACTGGAGCCATCATAGGACATCCACTGAGGGGTCCCAGACTGTGAGAGGCGGCAGGCCGGGCTGAGGGACTCCCTCCACCCCAAGTGCACAATTTTTTGTGCACCGGGCCCCTAGTTTTATATAAAAGGGCAATATGCAAATTGACCCTAACAGCAGAACAACTGGGAATGACTGGTCACTATGACACACACTGACCACCAGGGGGCAGATGCTCAATGCAGGAGCTGCTCCTGGTGATCAGTGCACTCCCACAGGGGGAGATCTGCTCAGCTACAAGCCAGGCTGACGGCTGCCAGTACAGCGATGGTGGGAGCCTCTCCTGCCTCCTCAGCAGCGCTAAGGATGTCTGACTGCAGCATAGGCCTGTTCCCCGCTGGCAAGTGGACATCCCCTGAGGGCTCCTGGACTGCCAGAGGGATGTCTGACTGCCAGCTTAGGTCCTATCTCCCAGGGAGCAGGCCTAAGCCAGCTGGTGGACATCCCCTGAGGGTTCCCAGACTGCGAGAGGGCAAAAGCTGAGCTGAGGGACCGCCTTCCCCTCCCCCCTCCCACTGGCCCCGAGTGCACAAATTTTTGTGCATGGGGCCTAGTATATATAGAATTGATTTCAGAGAGGTAGAGATAGAAACATAATTGAGAGAGAATCATTGATCTGTTGCCTCCTATATGCCCCCTTCTGGGGGTCAAGGCCACAACCCGGACATGTGTCCTGATCAGGAATCCCACCATGACCCTCTGGTTCATAGGTTGATGCTCAACCACTAAGCAATACTGGCCAGGTGAGATTTTTGTTTTCTTCATAATCTCTCACATCTTTCTTAGTTATCTACTCTTTGGGCAACTGGTATAGCTGGTAGAGTAGTCATTTCAGAGTCATAAAATCTGGGTGCTCTGTAGTTCCACAAACTCATGGCTGTTTGATCCTAGGTTATTCACTTAACTTCTCTGAGACTCACTTTTTAAAAATATGCTCTTCCAATCTCCCTTGGGTTTGTGGCAAAACATAGTGAAATACTTATCAAAGTATTTTGTAAATGCCTAATGTGCTACATAAATATTGGGCACTATTAGTCTTGAAATCTCTAGATGAAGGTGATGAGATTGGTGAAACTGATGCTTGAAGGTGCTCTTTAAATTTATTTTTAAGTTTTTAACATATTGGAAAATTTAATAAGCCATCTGTTCTAAACTATCATTATTAGTTTACTAAAAACATGTTTGAGGAAGGTGATTATATGAATTTCCAAGTTTATATGGCAAGTTTACACATAGAATCTAGCAACTAAATTCAGAAAACCTGTGTCATATACTGTGATCTGAAGCTCATCACTCTAGCAATCCTATTAAGTGGTTAATATTCTTTTCAGCCATTTCAGTAAGTAATATAGATCCACTGATCTAACTTATTAACATGCCTATAGATAAATCAGAACTAAATTTCACACCGCAGTTGACTGTTCTGATATATGAGGGCCCAGCCTTTAGAAAGGATCAAATAGAAGGGAGTTAATAGGCTAAACCTACTGACACCATCATTACTTAATAAAGAGCTATTTGCCTGGGTCTGTTCTAGGGACTATTTTTTTACCTAGTGGTATCTATCGACTAACTTTTGGGAAGGGATGAAAATCAGCTGACCTTTGTACAACATCAGTTAGGTTGGAAATAACTAGTTTCAAATTAATGAAGCATAAGCTAATTTCAAGTAGCATCATTTTTAAAATATATTTTTATTGATTTCATAGAGGAAGGGAGAGGGAGAGAGAGATAGAAACATCAATGATGACAGAGAATCATTGATTGGCTGCCTCCTGCATGCCCCACATTGGGGATCGAGCCTATATCCCAGGCATGTGCCCTGACTGGGAATCAAACTGTGACCTCCTGGTTCATAGGTCGTCGCTCAACCACTGAGCCATGCGGCCAGGCTGAGTTTTGGTTTTCATGTATAATCCTATATAATGAAGAGCTAATATGCAAATGGTCATCATTCCCTCGCACCCTCATGCTCTCATGCTCTCGCACCAGGGCCAGGGGACCTGAGGTCGTGCCCTCCCGCCTAGCGGGGCTTAATGGAGGACCTGAGGCTGTCACCTCGCCTGGTGAGGCTTGATGGGGGACCTGAGGCTGTGCTTGCTACCCTGCAGGGCTTGGCAGGGGAGGGGCCAGCTGGGTCTGGGTCTTGCACGATTTCAAGGCACACACTGGTGGATGGGGACTTGACTCTGGGTCCTGCGGCATGCCCTAGACTCTGACAGGAGGGAGATTTTCATATACATTTTACTAATTTTCTTTCATATCTGATACTTCCATTATAGAGAAAGGGCAAATAGACATATTAAAGTATTTCCTCTAATTAATTCCCTTTTAATATGCACAAATTTTGTGCACCAGGTCACTAGTCTATATATATAAAAGGTTAAGCAACCATCCAACCATCTGACTGGTAGCTATGATGTGCAATGACCACCAGGGGGCAGACAACGCAGGAGCTGCCGAGCTGCAGTGACTTGGCAGCGACGGTTCTTGGGTGACGCATCCCAGAACCAGAGAGAAGGGAGCCCGATTCCAGGGTATGTGACTCAAGAACTGTCCTCTTGCAGTTCAGGACCCCTTGGGGGATGCAGGAGAGCTGGTTTCAGCCTGATTCCCACAGGCCAGGCTGAGGGACTCCACCTGCGGGAGGGACCCTGCTCACTCTACAGACGCCCTTCAAGCTCCTGTGCAGCCCCAGGTGCGGCTGGCTGGGGAGAGACCATGGGAGGTTGGCTCCAGGGCGTGTCTGTCCCATCTCGCCCAGTCCTGGCCCACTGGCCAACTTCTAATTGATTTTCTTTCAATGTGCATGAATCTGTGCACTGGGGCACTAGTTGTTTTATAATGGAAAAATGCCCCTGGATATTAGGGGACTGTTTCAAAATGAATCATTCCTGGGATTCTTGTTAAAAATGCATAGTCCTGGACTACTCCACCCCCAAACTTCTCACTAGAGAGAAACCCAGAACCTACATTTTCCTCAGTGCCCCAATGGATTCTGGTATTTTGAGAAAACTGACAATGCTACCAGCCTTCTAGTTAAGAAGTTTGTAGTTTCTAGTTCACAAGTAGACTGTTCTTCAGCCACTCCATGAATGAGGTGGACAGACCCTTGGTCCGTCTCTCTTCTGGATTCATTACTAGCCTCCTAGGAATTTATTTTCTAGGTATAAAGAGAATGGTTCAGAGGCAGCTATTTTAAGCCAAATGTATATATTTTGAAAATTAAATTTCACTCAGTACATGTTCAAAAAATGAACATAATTTATAAAAAGTGAAACAAAAATGAAAAGAAAAAGGATTAATAGTTATGTTATGTTGATAGGTTTACATCCTCCTCCTAACTGTGCCACCTGGTGGTTCCCTATTGCTATGGCCTCCATTCCTCCATGTACCCCCTGCAGCTGCCATGACTTGACTGTACAAAGGAGCCCAAGATGTGTAAGCCAACGCCACATGAGCTCAACAGCTGGCAGGAGCCTCTGAGACATCATCGGGTTTTGGGAGGCAGAGTAACAGTTCCCGAAGATGTCCTGGTTCAAATCCCTGGAACTTGTATGTTACCTTGCATGGCAAAGAGGAGTTAAGGTTACAGATGGAATGAAGGTAACTAAAGGTTGGAATCTCCAAATGGGTTCAATCACAATCACAGGATCCTACAAAGTGGGTCCGAGAGATGCGGTGTTGCAGCCATGAAGATGGAGGGAGGGGGTCAGTAGCCATGGAGAGCTGGAGGCCTGAAGGAGCTTCATAAACCTGGCAGAGAAATACCATCGACATCTACCTACACCTGTGTCCTCCACCATGAAGAAAACCCCTCACCCTCTCTGGGCTGGTTTCACCAGGTTTTGGCAGTGGGGTCATCCCGCTCCGGGGACCGAGCTGCAATAGATCCCTCAGCTCTCATGCCTGGGGCCACAGCCTCGGTTGGGAATGTCACCTCAGGTTAGGGTCATGGCGCAAGCATGCACAGTAGTGCCACGGGGGCCCATCTGAGGGCTTTTCGTAAGAGCAAAATGATATCCAGGGTCAGGGACTTCCTTGGAATGACAGCATATGAAGTGGACCATTACGGCATCCCATTCACTGAAGTAGAGACACTGATAGTGCAACATGGAGTAAATCATTGTTGCTGGGAACCACTCAAGAGGACAGAAATCTTAGTTAAGGTCTCAAGATAGAAAACTAGTTATTAAAAACGTATCAGCCTGAATAACCAGTGCTGTTAGTGCACATATGCTGCCTTTAGATACGACCAAACACTTACAAACTTAGATTTTGTTGAAGGCTTGTGACATATTAGACATCTGACATGAGTATCCCTCGTTTCCCTGTAATCTCTAACTTTTTATTTCACCTTCTTAAAAAATAAAAACACAAAATCACAGAATGAACAAAAGATAACCACATGCAACAACATGGGTAGATGTCACAAACATCACAGTGACCTAGAGAGGCCAGACACAAGGGTCTGTGGAGTATGACCTCATCTACAGAGAACTTGAGAACAGGAAAAGGCCAACCACTGTTGGTATTAACAGTGCGTAACTGGGAGGGTCAGTAACTGGAAGGAGGCTCCAGGAGTCAGTTTCCTGATCTGGGTGCTGGTGACCTCAGCATGTTCACTTTGTTAAAACCCAAACGTATAATTGGTGCCCTTGTGTTTATGTATGCTGTGATACAAAGGGCAAGGAAATGTAAGAATAAGATTGATGCTGTGTTAGAATCTGAAGAAGTCAGGATGTCCTCACTCTGGCATTTAAAGACGTGACGAGGCTGAGCGCTGCTCTCGGTGAGTGCTGGGGAAGGTCCATGGCGAGCCATCCATGGCAATGAGTGGACAAGGCCCTGTGCGTAGTACTGTTTGGTCCCCGGGGAATGGTCACTTTCTCATGGCCTGGGCACGCCTTCTGGCCTCTATGTAGACTAGGTTAGGACAAGGCAAAGCTGGGAAGAAGCTGAGATTTTGTTCACAGCCTCATAGTCGTTTGGTGGCTGTGCCTGCAAGACATGCAATTTTCCCATCTACTGGGCCAGAGGGCTGCCCAGACGCTGCCACCGTGTCCAGCCATGCCCCAAATCCTGACTTAATGCTTCCTTGATCCTTTCCTTCCATTCTACCCACTTCTCTTTTCCTCCTCCCCCACCCCCATTAAACCTACTTGTTCTTGTTATTATACAAAATTTTTTCTATTAGTCGGTTCTTTAAATTGGTGCTCCTCAATCCTGATAGCCCATTTGTATTCAATCCTAGTAGCCCATTTGTATTTCTTGAAAGTTTTCTGGACTCACAGCAGACCAATTACACAGGAATTTATGGATATTGCCCCTCAAAGAGAGAATATAATTTCATACTAATGCAGTTCTTTCGTAAAACTCCTCCTTCCCTCAACCATCGCGGGTACCTTCATAACCTTCCCAAGAGATACGGATGGGACGGCCAAAGATGAGAGCTCTAATGTGGCATTCCTCCCTCAGGCCACATCTGGACGTCAGGGCTGGGTTGAAGCTGCACAATGCCGACCAACCCCCTAGCTGTGGGCATGGACTTCCCCAGACACAGCCCACTCCTCTGGGAACTCGGTTAATACTGGCACAATTCAATGTCCCCCCTGCCCAAAACAATATTTCTTTTAAACAAATAGTTTTCTCGAGTCACTTACTGAAGAACTAATGCTGTGGTCATTGTCCTAATGGATTTTTAGTGATGTGTGCAGTTCTCAGCAGACAGTCAACAAGGCATAAAGTTTTATGGAAGTATTGCTTTAGGATGAAATCATATCTTTTCTTTGATTCAAATTCATTACTTCTATATTCTAAAACCTAAGAATCTTACATGTGAGAAAATGTCAAGTAAAATTCCTTTCTTTTTAAAATATATTTTATTGATTTTTTTCCAGAGAAGAAGGGAGAGGGATAGAGAGTTAGAAACCTCGATGAGAGAGAAACATCGATCAGCTGCCTTCTGCACACCCCGCACTGGGGATGTGCCTGCAACTAAGGTACATGCCCTTGACTGGAATCGAACCTGGGACCCTTGAGTCCTCAGGCCAATGCTCTATCCACCAAGCCAAACCGGTCAGGGCAAAATTCCTACTGTCTTTTAAAGGTCTGTTTGAAGTAGGAGGGGGAAATATTTTTCCTTGATTTTATTTGGTGGAGGAAGTTATGGAGGTGGGAAGGGAAGTAATACAAAGTCGGGGTTTCCTTGCGGGGACTGCCTTGACTATGCCCAGTGCCGCTGGAGGGATAAGAACCTAACAAGCCCCTTTCTTCTCAGTTCTGCAAGGTCAATGCTCCTCAATGTTAGGGCCTAAGGTCAGGGTTCAAGCATCTTTTTACCAGGGTTCAATATCCCCCTTAGACAGGGCAAAAGGAAGACCTGCTCTGGGGAGACTTACAGGGTTCACTCTGCCATTCTCCAGCCCCGCCCATTCCCTGGACGAGGCATTTGTGGGACCTGGGCACATGCCACCAGGAGCCCACCCTCTCCTTGCAGACAGTGACCTGGCAATTGAAATCTTTGAATGCTTTCCCAAATGTGTCAAGCTGGCCCAAGAGCCCAGGTGGGCCCTGCCCCCCCCCCAACCTCTAGGGGGCAGACATTCACATGTGTGCACAACCCCAGGCCTGTGGGGCTGCTGCTTGGGAGTGTGGATGGTAAAAGGTCCTGGGCTATTCACACACATGCACAGAGGTGCCTCGTGGTTCCAGATGGAGCCAGGTGGAAAGAGACGTGTGGGTGAGCCATGGGCTTCTTCCCTCATCACTGAGAGACTTGAAAATCCTACCTTTGAACCTGGCCTGCCAGACTCTTAGGGAGGCCCACTTGTCAAGGTAGGGGGACAGGCCTTTGATCCTGAAGTGGAGGAGAACGCCCAAACATCGGGGCTCCATAGCTGAACTTGACCTTCCAGGTGCAGCTTATTTGCCAAGGAGGGAGGCTCAGGCTTCCTTACATTAAGGGTCCCTTAGGGTGATCTACAGCTTTTGAACATAGGCACGTGATAGCTGGTTCTCCAGCTGTATGCTTATTCTCACAAGTTTCAGAAGCCACCCTTCACCAAACCCCGCCCCAGGCCCGCTGAACCAAAATATCTCAGGTCGGGCTGGTACATCTGAGTCTCAACAAGCCCTCCAGATGACTTGTGCCCATAGTTCATTCGCCAACCACTAACCGGACCCTTATCTCCTCTCTCATTTTTTAGACTAAGTCCATGTGTCAACAAAGCGGCGGTGAGTAATTCATCAGCGAGCGATGAAAGCAGATAAAGGACCACAAGGCCCAGACCGAGGCCAACTGCATTCTGTGCAGGAAACAGGTTCACGCAGCCGCAGGCCTGTGGCTTCCATCCGATCTGTCTCGATCCCAGCAATCCCAGCGCTGTGTGGGAGAGCTGCCGCCCAGCAGCCACTCCGAGTCCAGCCCATTTCCCCTCAGCGGCAGAATTCTGCATATCTTAGGTTGCCCATTCTTCCCCACTGGCTTCTATGTCTCTAACCTAATACCCATTCTATTTCCCTAACCCATCTCTACTCCTCAGTGCCTAGGATTTTGGTTTTATCATACAACTGCCTAACCCAGAGCCATTTACTAGTAGTCTCTGCGGTAGGTGAGAAAACAGTTCTTGTTACTACCCTGGGAGCACAGCAGAATCACCTTCAGAGCCTTAAAAACCCAGATTGGACCCCATCCTGACCAATTCGATCCTGATCTGAATAGTGTGGTGTATGTGTGCATGAAAGCATGAGAACAGGTGAGTTTTCATTATTCTGCTCACACGACGAAAATGTCAGAAAACTCTTTTCCCCCCAGATACCCAGAGATGGGGTATTCGTTGATTTTTTAAAAAATATATTTTATTGATTTTTTACAGAGAGGAAGGGAGAGGGATAGAGAGCTAGGAACAGTGATGAGAGAGAAACATCGATCAGCTGCCTCCAGCACACCTCCTACTGGGGATGGGCCCACAGCCAAGGTACATGCCCTTGACCAGTATCAAACCTGGGACCCTGGAGTCTGCAGGCCGATGCTCTATCCACTGAGCCAAACCAGTTAGAGCTTCATTGATTATTTTACAGCCCTAAGCAAACACTGGTTATTAATACAACTCGGGCTTTTCTAGCCTACCCATTCCCTTAACGCCTACAAATGCTGCCTCCAAGAGTGACATTCCACCAAGAAGCAGTCCAAGAACTTCTGTAAAAAAAGTATCATGGCCCTGACCAGTTTGGTTCAGTGGATAGAGCGTTGGCCTGTGGACTGAAGGGTCCCAGGCTTGATTCCGGTCAAGGGCATGTACCTTGGTTGCAGGCACATCCCCAGTAGGAGATGTGCAGGAGGCAGCTGATCGATGTTTCTCTCTCATCAGTGTTTCTAACTCTCTATCCTTCTCCCTTTCTCTCTGTAAAAAAATCAACAAAATATATATTTTTTAAAGTATCATGGCCAAGGACAGGTAGCACCTACAGCCCACTGTCTTTCAGGGCCTTAGTCAGAGGCTGGATTTAGCTAATGTCCCAGGGCCCCCTGGATTAGGGGAGTGGTCAGGGAGTGGATAGTTTGTTTTGCTTTGGTGCTATTATAAAACATTCTAATGACATCTCCAGTCCACACCCTGTAATTTAGAAATGCAATGTGTTCACGGGGTTCACAGAAGGTGAGAAGCTGTACTTGAAGTTCAGGTACAGGGCCTTGGTGGAGAGTCAGCCGTGGCTGAGGACCCTCCTTCCTCATATGGAAGGAGGGGGCGCTGAGATGCTTACTGTCAGGTGATTCCTATTCCAGCCTTTCCATGCAGATTCCACACTGATCAAACTTAATTAGGAAAAGCACACCCAGGTTAAGCCAGGGTAACTGATATGGACCCATGTACCTTGAGATTTAAAAGTACTGTTTCTAGGCAACACAATAAAACCATTTTGCTAGTTGTGCAAGAACTTTTAAATCTGACCCTCTAATTTTAAATTGTTGGAACAGTTTCCAAGTACAAATCTCAAAGAAAAGAAAAAATAAATAAAATCAAGAGAATGATGACTACCACAATAACCCATGCCATTTGTCAAATCTACCCAGTGTAATTCATATTTTCTCAGTTTCACCAAACAGGAGTACTTTGAGGATACAGCATCACCTGCCTGGATTGTAACAATGTACCAAGTGGTTGAAGGGGTATCTGAGAGGCACAACTCCAGACTGTGCAGGTGGAAGCCATGCTGGACTTGTATCCAGGTCAATTGTAACCATTCATCTATTGATGAGCAATGGACCTTTTAACCCCCACCAAAGAATAGAGAACATTCAATTCTACCAAGAGAGCTTCTCTGAATAGCTCTGTTCCACTTCAGACTTAGTTTCAGAGTCTGAAAACCCGGGTTAGTATTTCCTTTAAAATATTCAGCTATATCCTGGGGCCAGGGTGCCCATCTCTGCCTGGAGAGTACATGTGAACTCCCAGACTGGGCTACGGTAGTGTTTATTATTACAAGGGCTAGAGGCCTGGTGCACAAAATTTGTGCAAGGGTCTCGGCCCTCGCAGCTGCAGGACATCCAGTCTAATTAGCATATTACACTTTTATTATTATAGATAGTTCACACTAGAGACAGTGATACATACTGAACAAAAATTATAGTTGGGAAGTCCCACCAGGCCCCACACATCACCTTCTCCTCTCCTCCTAGTGTTACCTACAGAGGTGGCAACCGTCTCCTACTTGGTACCATGGCTTCCCTCAGACCCCTCCTGAAACCCAAGGTTCTAAAAGAGTCCAGTAAGTTCATCCGGCACCAGTCAGACCAATATCTCAAAATTCAGTGTAACTGGCAGAGACCCAGAGGCATTGACAGTAGGGTGCACAGGAGATTCAAGGGTCAGGTCTTGATGCCCAAGATGGGTTACGGGAGCAACAAGAAAACAAAGCTCATGTTGCCCAGTGGCTTTGGAAAGCTCCTGGTCCACAGTGTCAAGGAGCCGCTGATGTGCAACTGATCTTACTGTGCCGAGAGTGCTCACAACGTCTCCTCAAAGGAGCAAAAGCCATTGTGCAATGAGCAGCCCAGCTGGCCCTCAGAGTCGCCAATCCGACGCCAGCGAAAAAATGAATAGACAGATTGTGCACACATTGTATCTGTGTTAATAAAATCATAACTTCTTGCAAAAAATGTGTAAGGAGAGAAGGGAGAAACAGGGACTGCCCAGACATCATATGGGTTCGTAAGTGATGATTATGCTTAAGGAACTGAAAGAGAATTTAATTCCATAGCCTGGTTAAGAATGGTAAATAAACAATACACCTTACTCCATTTGGCTGCTCGGCAATATTTTCAGTGACCACAAGGTGGCGCTCACTCCTTAGGAATACAACTCTATAATGAAAACCTGACTCCAAGGAGAACCAGAACAGTGGACCCTAAAAATGTCTTTTAACAAAACGATAAATCGGTTTTCCCAGTTACCGACCACTACACATTAAATACATGAGCAGTGATGTTCACAAATGTGTGTGTAGGATATGGAACACAATGCTTCCTGCTTGTTTTTACCTATTTAAATTTATTTCTCCTTTAGCCTCTCTATGTATATTAGCGTATGTTGATTTCTCATTTATATGTTAAGTGCTGCACATTATTTAAAGTGATTATCTTTTTCTACCTGGAACTTAGAACAAAGAGATACTCAACAGATTGAAAACCTCTAGGGACATCTGGGTGGGCTGGCTCAGCTGTTTAGATAGGCGGATCATGCCTTAGCCCCTCCCAGCATCACTCCTCCAGCCCAAGCTTTTTCTGCAGGGCCTGGGGTCTCTGTCCTCTCAGACCATCTGGTCTGCAGAGCCTCAGGCGTTTTGCCATTTTCCTCCAAAGTCCCATCAACTTTTCTGTCTTAAAGAATAAAACTGTGAGAAGAAATAGTTATTGCATTTTTAAAAAGCATCGCATTTTTTATGTGTATATACTTGTGGGTTTATGCAACAGCAAAAAAAAAAAAAAAAATACAGAAGGATTTCTATGTTGACTAACCCTGAACCAATGCTGTAAGACAGACATATCTAGCTCAAAAATGTAAATGCACCCAGTACTCACATGGTCTCTTTTCCCGAACACACAGGGGAACAGAAGTTGACATGAGAAAGTGGTATAATAAGTTAAGAAGAATTTGGAAGAAAGTATAAAGAGGCTAAAGTAGAGGCTGCAGAATGTGGAGTGAAGACAAAGGTCTGAGATGGGGAATTGAGGAGAAAGAGGAGAGAAGGAAACTGAAGGGAACTGAAACCCAGGGTCATTTGAATTTGTTCCAGAATGTCCTGAAAACTTTGTACTGTCAGACAGAATATGTGATATAGGCTGTATCCATGGAGAGAAGCATGATGTTTCCTGGAGACTCGTAGACAGATCAGGAAGCCTCCTAAATTCTTACCTTCTCAATCTGATTAGCAAGCAACCTACTCTTCCCACTTCGGCTCCACTTGTGTCTGCTGGAGACTCCACACCAAGATACTCAAGCCTATTCCAGACCCATCCTATCTCACTCAGCAGTGATTTTAATCACCCCAACGAGTTCTCTCTCTATTACCCATGATGGCTGTTTCAAAACTCTCTCTCTTTTCAAGTTCCCAAACCTGGCTGGACCTGCACCCTAGCCATTAGAGGATTCTGCAGCCCTGAGCCCTGAGCCATTCTCCAGGAGCTCACATTAACGGGGAGCATCATTGCCTCCCTTCCTCCCTCACAGATGATCCTCTTCTGGCCTTAGGCTAGCCTCCTACCCAGATGCAGGAGGCAACTGAAAATAAGTAAAACTGAGCTTTTAGACTCAGAAGCTTTGAGTTTGAAGCCTAGTGAAACAGGAATTGGGGGGAGGGGGGGTGCAAAATAGGACAGTTTTAGGAAATAATAGAAATTTTAGAAATTAGGGGGACTATGGAGGAAGCACCAGGTTGTAGAGCAGCAGAAGGTACATTTCCATAGAATGAGGAGCTGGGAACAGCAAAAGGTCTAAATTTACAAAATAAAGAGAAGGAAGCCCTTCATTCAGAAAGAGAATAAGAAAGTCCAAAGGGAAAAGAAAAACAATAAGGAAGGAGGGGAGAACCTCACATGTCCCATGTGAGGCTCAACCTTTGAGCCCAGGAGTTACTATAGAAACTAGACTAAGGGAATAGTGACCAATCAGAGGAGATATCAAGGCACCAGGATCTGCAGCCTTTATAAGCCACAGGGAAAAGGAACTCAGAGGGACCCTTTCCCCTCCCACATGGGAGTCCATTCTGTGGGACTCTTTCCCCCTCCCCATGTAGGAGTCTACTTATTCTTCAATAAATCTCCACCTTTGCTAAACCACTTCCTGTCCACGGATCCATTCTTCAATTCCGGCACACAAAGAATCCAGGTTCCAGTCCAAAAATTCTGTATCACTAGTGCTTTCTCATCACATTTTCCTGGGCAGAATACACAATTTTCCCAAGATACTGTTTTCTTGTGTCTAAAACTTGCTATAATAATGCAACCTCCCTGTGATGTTTTGAGGGTTGCCAATGTGCTATTTGTGAAAGCACTTTCCACACTTCCCTCAGCTCTCTGTCTATTGACTTTAAAATGTAAGGATTTTAGTCCCACAAAGTATGATTCCTTCCCAAGTCCTCACCCACCAGGCCTTCCCTTTGTGGACGAAAGGGGCCACCTGCTGACCTGACAAGCTCAGGGAGGCCTGCATGGCAGTCTTGCAAACTCAGAGACCTAACATAACCACAAAGCATGGTCTGAAATTAAACTTTAAAAGGAGTATGGTGGGTAGTTAACATCCTAGGCCAGTATCTTCACTGACAAGGTCGACCTTTACCTTAACTGAGCCTGTCTGTCTTTTTGTATCCATGATAACACACCCTTGAAATGTCTGGGTAACTAGTAACTTCCCTTTTTCTGGAGCCCCTGGGGCATAACCTAATGTGCCTGGGGGCCAGGACAGATACCACAAATGTCTTCATTATCATGTTACTTGATCCTGCACCCACCTAAGTATGTGTCCATCATTTCACTTTTTATCCAATCCCAGGGGTTTCCCTGCTTTGCTTTCTCCTGCCTCTCTAGTTTATCACCAATGGATTTCATGTAACCCACCTACGTCCCTCCATTGATTGCAATGTATAAATACAAATGTAACCTGCCATTCTCTGGAGCATTATCTCAATTCTTTGAGGTTCTGCTTCCCGGCATATGTTGACAGTTTGGCTCAAGTAAACACACAAGAATTCTTTACAGGTTTCCATGGTTTTTCTTACATTAACACCTTTGATAATACCACGCCTTTCTCATTGTTCGGCTGTTCTGTCTTATTCTGAGCCTTTCTGGCAAGCTCTGCCCTCTCCTCCTCCTCTCCATCACCACCTTTGCAGAATCCTCTGCACTGGGATCCTTGGGGCCTTGGAGAAGAAGGTGAAGTTCACCTCTCCAACCCTGAGCCCATCTCCTCTCAGACCCCAGTCATGTGAAAGCATGTCTGATAGATGCTCAGAGCCCTGTTTATAAATTTGTAGACTCCATGTTAAGCCTTTAGGCCATTCTCACATTTAACAAGTAAATGAAAAATTGTAAAGAATCCAGCTTATAAAGAAAGATATCACATTCCTGCATACAGGGAAATGTTCTTTGTTATCTTCGGCCTGAAGCACAAGCTGGTAGTATTTTGCAGACTCCTCCTTACCAGCCTCCCCTCTGGAGAGGATATAGGCAACGAAGGGATGTCAGAGAGTAAGTGCTGAATCTAATGGACAGAAGAAAAACCAGTCACCTGTTCCTGACAGATCAGGGGTCATTTGAACTAGGACACAAAGTAATCATTCCATTTGAACTAGGACACAAAGTAATATTCCTAAATTCTGAGGCCGAGGGAGCTGTCTGTCTCCTCTATGCATGTGAAATTGGCTGCTAAGATTCTCTGTCATTTGTTTGCAAGCACTTTATCTCCATATGAAAGTGACAATTCCCTGGGCACTTAACTTCTGGCCCAGGGGCTGTAGTTACTTGTGCTCAGTTGCTCCTATTATTAAGTAAACCTATCATGTTGTCTTCCTCTAAACCAGCGGTTCTCAACCTGTGGGTCGTGACTCCTTTGGCAGTCCAACGACCCTTTCACAGGAGTCACCTAAGACCATCCTGCATATCAGATATTTACATTACAATTCATAACAGTAGCAACATTACAGTTAGGAAGTAGCAACGAAAATAATTTTATGGTTGGGGGTCACAACATGAGGAACTGTATTTAAAGGGCCAGAAGGTTGAGAACCACTGTGAGTCTAAACTATCAGAGAGTTTTGGCAAAGGTTGCTCAGCAGGTCAAATTTGCATTGGTTCAGGCCTCTCCTACATTCATACCATCAACTACTGTTGGTGGCTCTGTTAGGCGTGTTTGGAGCACTGACTCTCAAGGCATATGTCTGTGTGTGTATACATTATAGATGATAATGACTGGCAGCCATTATCAACTTTAATGTTTTCCTTCCCAGCTAAGTTCCTTTTGCTGTCCAACTTGCACATGCATATACATATGTTCACTCACACACACACACACACACACACACACACACACACACCAGACACACAAATAAATGTGCCTGTCACTGGTTACTATCTGCCCAGGGAATGAAAATCCATTTGAATAATAATTCATTACAGTAAATGTGTTTGCTTTAACAGACAAATATAAAAAGAATTCCTAAGAAATTATTTTTGCATCCTCCAGCTTTCTGTTTTCCCAACAATGGCAAGAACATTAGACTAAGAGTCTAGCGGGGAGGGGGGGAAAGGGGAGAAATGCTGTACTCACAAGAACCGTGTGGAAGAACAACGGCCTGTGCAAGGGAACGCTTCAATCATACAAAATGCAGACCTCCATGGTGCCAGGAACATGAACACGGGGCAGGGGGATCTGCTCTTCCCAGCCACAGCACCCAGACATTTACCTCCATCTATGGCTGAAACCATCCTCGTGGCCTGAGGGAGGGGCTGTCGCTCCCTTAAAGTACCTCAGGCAAAGCTGAACTATTTTAGTTCCCTCTAACTATCTGCAATAGAACAAAATGGAAAAATAACTCCAGAACATAAACCTAGATATTCTGGCCCAAAATTAATTTCAGAGATTCACACTCCCTGGCAACAGGAGGTTATTTATTTACTGGACTCAGAAAAGAATTAAATAAATGCAAGACTTGGAGAAGTGGTGGGCGGCACTTTTCTCCTTCCCTGGGTCTAGTCCTTATTTCCTCCTTCTTCGTCCTGACACCAGGGAGTGGCAAATTACAGACCCCTGGGACCGAATCCAGCCAGCAGCCTGTTTCTGCAAATAAAGTTACTTAGAGGCCAAGCCACACTCATTCGTTTGTTCCTTGTCTATGGCTGCTCTCATTCTGCACTGCAGTGGTTTAGTTGTTACAGAGACAAAATGTCCCATAAACCCTAAAATAATTGCTACTGGCCTTTTAACGTACCTTTGCCCTCTCCTGACCACGAGCTATATTATTTTTCAACAAGGGATACAGAGGTGACAGTGGTAGATTTGTATAAGGAACTTGGATATGTGTCTGGTCAGCCAGGAGGTGGGGTGCCAGCTTCTTCAAACGCATGTGTGCAGTATAATGGAATTACCATCTGCCAGCCACTTGTAGTAAGTCACATGCAGGCAGATGGGAAAAGGCACTTGGAATGCACATGCAGAGACTATACAACATCGGACATGGACCTTGGGGGACAGAAGTGGGGTTTTCTTCTCTGCTTCCAGCTGAGAGTTACACCAAGGAAAGAAAAAAGAAAACCCCACACAGGGGGATTGGGCTCCAGGCAAGGCATGGCTTTGGGCTCTCCACGGGGGACAGGCTGCACGTGACAATCCTAGAAAGCCTGTGTCTGTTCAGAAACGTAATTCCCAACCTGATCACAAGAGATCAACGCTGAAAACATGGCATAGAAGATAAAAATGTTCAGGTAAATGGGGGGGAAAAATGGAGGGCTTTGTGCAAGAGAGAAAATAACAGGAAGCAGTGAAGAGACATTCATTAGCATGAGAAAGGACAGGGAGATTACGAAAAACAACACATCTCATATGTCTACACATTTTTGCTTA
The DNA here is from genome assembly GCA_004026665.1 of Murina feae. Taxonomy (NCBI): domain Eukaryota; kingdom Metazoa; phylum Chordata; class Mammalia; order Chiroptera; family Vespertilionidae; genus Murina; species Murina feae. Next base: position 42,534 of record PVJC01005519.1, on the reverse strand, counting down.
GTCTGGCTACTAACATACATGAGAGGTTTGAGTCCAATAACACTGTACATCTGTACACGGGATAGACACCCATGGGAAATTCTCCGGGCGTGGGAAGAGTGTGGTCGGGGAAAGATCTGTGGATTAAAAGCAACAACAGCAGAAATAATGGGTGCAAGACACCTTCCTGGGAACTGGGAAAAGCTGCAATGCTCAGGCTGTAGGACCAGGATTGTTGAGGATCCCAATCGAGAAGATCTTAGTCTTTCCAAAATGAGGGACAGGCTCATGTGTGAAGCTTACTGCCGGTGATTTGGTATTGGTCCTGAAAACATGTCAGAACTGACTGACTGTCAGATGGTTTCTTTTAAAAATATATTTTATTGATTTTTTACAGAGAGGAAGGGAGAGAGATAGAGAGAAATATTGATCAGCTGCCTCCTGCACACCTCCTACTGGGGATGTGCTCGCAACCAAGGTACATGCCCTTGACCGGAATCAAACCCAGGACCTTCCAGTCCACAGGCCGACGCTCTACCCACTGAGACAAACCAGTCAGGGCTGACAGATGGTTTTTGAGCACAAGAGGGTGAAGTGAGGCTCTGGGGGGGGGGAGGGGGGGACGGCGGGGAGGGGGAGGGCGGCATGAGTCACAAGGATTCGTGTGTGGGCAGTGTGCCACGCAGCACGAGCACGGCGGCGAAATGTGTCAGCCCTGGAGCGAGGCTGCTGGCTCTGAGTGGGTGCTACCGTGTCCTAGCTGTGCAACCCTGGGCAAATTCTTTAACTTCTCCTTCGTGTTTTTGGTTGCCAGTGGACATACTCATATCATAGCAGAGGCTGTTGTAAGGATTGAATAAGTTGATTGATACAGATAAAAGTCTGAAAACCGAGCCTGGCTCAGATTGGTGCTACATAATTCATCGTCAGCTCCTACCAGTGACACGGCATCAGGCCAGCAGCCCAGAATGAAATCAGATTTTAGGAAAGCACTTTACAGACTCTCACAGGATACAACTGAGGACCAACTGGTAAGGTCGTCTGAATAACCACACACATGAAAAGATGCAGACCGGGTTTCACAACCACAATTTCACTTCCGCTTGATGAAACCTCTCTAAATCCAAGCCTTGCCATTGTCTTCAGTCCTGTCCTTCTTCAACATTCCTTATTCATAAAACCTGAGATTATTTTATTGTGAAAAATTGAAAAATATTGTGAAATATTCCAAGTTATAAAAATAACTTTCAACATTTAGAACTAACAAAACAAGGAAGCATCATACCTAAAACACTAGTGATTTCTCACTTACTGAACATAACCCAATAAATATGGAGAAACCTCTTAGTGAAGATGCAGAAGAGAGTCCTATGAGGCTCGGGTTGAGATAAACCTTGTTCATTCTTTCAATTCATTCGAAGTTTTTGTTAAGGATTTAATATATGTTAGGCATTGTCCTAGGTACCTGGAATTTATTAAAAGAAAACAAACCATTTGTCTTTGTGAAACTGATATTCATATGGGACCTTACTAACCAGAATTTCTATGAATCATGACATCTTGGTTTCATTTAAAAATTTTCCACAAACTATGCATAAACTTGGCATACTACGTTTTTCTCATCTATAAAATGGTAAGAAAACTCCATCACTTCACACCATGATTTAGGATCATTCATCTGATCAACAAGTATCCATTACTTCCTGCTAGGCTCAAGAAAATGAAGGAGAGAAGGTCCCTGCCCTCAGGGAATGTCAACCTTTTATTATTGGGAAGACAAAATCAGATAGTTAACATTAATACCAATCTAATCTAATAAAAGAGCAATATGCAAATTAACCCTCACTCCATTACACCTAAGCCATGCCCACCAGCCAATCAGAGCAACATAATGCAAATTAACTCAGCCAAGATGGCGGCTGGCAGCCATGGAGCTAGAGCAAACAGGAGGCCAGCGATGGAGGAAACTGCCTGCTTATACTGGCTGTGGCCTCTGCTCAAGGCAACAAAGTTTCAATTATAGAAGATAAATAAACCCCAGAAACCTGCTTCTAGCCAGCCTCGCTGGAACCTTGGGTCAATGGGAGTTGTGGGTAGCCTGAAAAAAGCCCTCAACCCCTCACACAGGCTGGTCAGGCACCCCAGTAGGGACCTGAACCCTGAAGGGGCTGTGGCCAGCCTGCAAACAGCCATCAGCCCCTCACCCAGGCTGGCCAGGCACCCCAGTAGAGACCCGAACCTTGAAGGGAATGTAGCCAGCCTGAAAAGGGCCCTCACCCAGGCTGGCCAGGGACCCAAACCCTGAAGGGACTGTGGGCAGCCTGAAAATGGCCCTCAGCCCCTCACCCAGACTGGCCACACCCTCATGGGGTGAGGGTCCCCACTGGGGGCCTTGGCCAGCCTGAAAACAGCCATCAGCCCCTCACCCAGGCTGCCAGGCACACCAGCCGGTGGACATCCCCCAAGGGGTCCCAGAATGTGAGAGGGCACAGGCTGGGCTGAGAGACCTCCCAGAGTGCACAAATTTTTGTGCACAGGGCCCCTAGTATTTATATATAAAGTTAATATGACTAGTAGATCCCATCATATAAACATGGTTCCTGAGTCTCTGATAGGCTTCTTGGAGAAATTTGGTGTGGGTTTGGCTAAGCCATGTATCAAAATCATAGCCAGTGCCTCTGGTAGTATTGATGCTGTGCTCCACACTCTGACAAGTAGCAGGAAAACTCTAGGACTTCCACAAAACCTAGAAGGAATTCCTTCCTATGAAATATCTTGTTTTCTGCCAAACAGTCTCTTCTTCTACAGAGAGGCCTGGGTTAGGAGATACTCTGCATAGGAAAAGGTACCCTCAGAACCTAAACACACACATTCTCAGATCCAAACGGACATTCCTATATCCACAACATGGCAAGAAGGAAGTGCACTCAGGCTGGTCCCTGGAGGTGGAACCAACATTAATCGGCAGAAGGCAATTTCCTGGAGTGAGGGATGGGCTAAATGATCAGGGGAGGAGTCACTCCTCAACTGAAAATCTGTTCTATCTGCTCTTCCATTCCCCTCCTCTGGTAATCATAGAAGCCACACCCATTATCCTCAGGTGTGCTCTACAGGTAGCAGTCTGGTGTGCAAATCCACCTG